>JAOYMR010000026.1:16843972-16863040 GCA_025802075.1 Tenebrosternarchus preto
GGAGGGAGAGGGAGAGAGAGGGAGAGAGAGAGAGAGGGAGAGGGAGAGAGAGAGAGAGAGTGAGAGAGAGAGAGAGAGTGAGAGAGAGAGAGAGAGGGAGAGAGAGAGAGAGAGAGAGAGAGAGAGAGAGAGAGAGAAGGAGGGTTAGAGACTGCTGCAAATCAAAAAAGCCAAACACCATCGAATCTTACCCACCTCAACCCTCTTAATTTACAGAACAAGAGAAAGTGAGACTCACCATTCCCCCCCACCACCTGGAGCTCAGGGTACTTCTGTTTAATGTAGTTGATCATACTGATCTGAAACACTGAGTTTCCCTGAGATGAGTCCTAGAAAGACATACAACAGCCTTCAAACTAAATTCACTATGTCCAGTCACACAGAGGGTTATACAGCCTCTCAGGAAAAATACTACGGCAATTGTTTCATGCGCCATATACTCGTAGTGGAGCCTAATCCCATTTCCATTAGGACCCTGGGACCTACCAGCACCACCACGTCCACTCCTGCCTGCATGAGCAGGTCCAGCCGGTACTTGTCGTCCTCGCGGGTGCCAATGGCGGCACCACAAAGCAGCTGTTTGCGGGAGTCTTTGGAGGCCAGGGGGTAATCCCTGTTCTTCTTCAGATCGGTACGAGCAATTATGGCCACCAGCTCGTCACTGTCGTTCACGATGGGCAACTTACCTGAAATCAACAACAACAACAAAAAAAAAAACCCAACCCCAACCCGACCGACCCCGTTACTCAGAGGAGTGGAGAAACGAAAAGAATCGACACCTTTCAAAGATCTTTCAAAAGCATTTCACTTCTCAGTCAGAAAGCACAGAAAAAACGAGACCTTTTTTACTGCGCTGCAGGATGTCGTTTGCCTCTTTGAGCGTAACACCTGCTGGTGCGACCACTAAATCCTCCCTCTTTGTCATTGCCTGGAGAATGTGAAACATCACCATCATCATTACAGCAATTTGTGAGTTTATGTAAGTTCAAAGAAAGCTTTATCGAATCGAGTAACCTTAGTACTAACCCACAACTGTATGGTTAATAAGGATTTATATGTTGTTTATATATATATATATATATTTTTTTTTTTTTGCACCTACAGAAATAGCACATTATATATATGTATATGCATTTTTAACACTGTATTTGTCATATGTGGTTGGTATGTGTTTTCACAAACCTTTTGTATACTCTATGTGCAATCAAAGATGAACCACAAACCTCCTCCAACAGCCGGTTGTAGTCTTTCTCGGAGAGGAAGTCGATGTCTCGTGAGGTCACGATTCCCACCAGCTTGCTGTCCATCTTGCCGGTTTCTGTGACAGGGATCCCGGAGAAACCGTGTCGCACCTTGGCCTCGAACACGTCTCCGACCGTGTGTCTCGGACTCATCACCACCGGATCCGTGATGAAGCCCTGCTCAAATTTCTACCACGACGCCACACAGCGCTCTGCTGGTGAGAGGGCCTCGGGGAAGCTTGCGTGTAAAGCTGGAGGTTTAAGAAGGTCATTCGTAGCAATATTCCTAACGGCACTGTTCCCTGAAAGCGTCGCGCTTACCTTAACTTTCCGGACTTCGTTTGCTTGGAACTCTGGGGTGCAGTTGTGATGGATGATACCGATCCCACCCATCAGCTGTTTACGAAAATTGGCAGAAAGTGAATTGAAGAAGCCGTTGGATTTCATGCTTTCGAGTGCGTGAGAGATACTCACAGCCATAGCAATGGCCATGGAGCTTTCAGTCACAGTATCCATGGGAGAGGAAATAAGAGGTGTCTTCAGGGTTATCTTCCGGGTCAGTGCGGAGGTCAGATCCTGCATGACATTAGACAATAATGTTAACAAAAATGGACGAATGTCCTACTGAATAATTATCTTCAATCATGTTCAGGCTGCTATTTCCACCTACACTTTATATTATATAAACATAAACATATGTTGTTGGTTAGGTGCTACTGTGCCCTAGTTACGTTTGAAGTGTTTCTTTAGACTTTCTTTCATAGATACACACAATTCTACCCCATTATAAACCTGACCTCAGGTAACACAGATGTGCTTATTCGAAGCACACAAATCGCAGTTTTTATAAACAAGGCAACAGTTTAATCTCCCTGTAGCAAGACAGGCAGAAAAAAACACTCCACTCTCTCCCAATTACACCATCCAGCATACACACACATGCACTGTCTTCTTACATAATAACAAAAAAACTAAACTTAAATACCACCATAGATATAATCTGATATCCATCCGACATGGGAATTTTAATCAGTTTGGTTCTCTCCCCTACCACACAGTTACACACAAGCATAAAAACAAAACATACACACCTGCACGCACACACACACACACACACACACACACACACACCATAGCCTCTCTGCCTGTGACAACACGCCCGATGCACCTGGGATGCTAACAACACCTGAGTCTATATTTTGCACATCTCATTTACACTCCTCCATCCCGCTCCACTCGTTCGCCACCCTCCACTCTCTGCTTTAGCTGCGTCCGCTCCACACAGCACCTGACTCAGCTCCACAGTCTCACTGCTGGGTGGACAAGGCCATTGGCACACTCTTTAATGAGGAAGGTTCTCCCTCACTAAATCATTACAAGATGTGCTGCATTTACCGAAACACACACTCTGTGAAGCTCTCATGGGGAACGTCAGGAAATGTGCAGAGCTGTTTTGGTGCATTTTGCAAAAGTACTCACCACTTCATCTGAGGTGAAGTCAATGAAGCCAGGCAGGATCAGAAAATCACTGTACCAAAGGCCAACCAACAAAACAACAAATAGAAAACAAGCCACACAAACAAACAAACAAAAAAGATCAAAGTTAGTTCACGGACACATGCATGCTTGTACTCTCACATCCTCACATCATCAATTAGTGCATCATACACCAAATGGCCTTGGGGAGAAAGACATGAGTGTAACTGCTCCTGGGGCCACCAGCGACTAGCAGAAGCTCTTACACTTCTGTGTGTGGAAATGTACGTTTTAAGCACAGTCAATTTCAACTTCTCTTTATGTCACATTAGCACAAGTTTAATACACAAGCTTGAAGTGCAAAGTTGAACACACATACTGGAGCATGTGACCTGTGTCTGGTACTACAGTAAGATAATGCACTTAAGAGCACGGTGCCCAATGATGTCCTGTTAATGTTAGCATGTGTCCTGCCTGTCCATTAAAGTGGTTACTGTCACACCCCTGCTAGAGAGGGCAGGGAAGACACAGAGGAAGCCAAAGGAAGCCCAAATGTAAACAAAACAGATTAGTGTATTTGTGTGTGAGAGAGAGAGAGAGAGAGAGAGAGAGAGAGAGAGAGAGAGAGAGAGAGAGAGAGAGAGAGAGAATCCCAGGAGGAAGTCATTCGGACAACCACAGATCACAGTGTCCTCCGGTGTGTCATCCCAGCAGGATGGCAGACGACCACAGTTCAGAGTGTCCTCTAATGTGTGATCTAGTGCAGATAAAGCCTCCATTACAGGAGATTAAAGATGGCGACCTGGCGGGCAGAAATAGACAGCGGCCTCTGCTCGGAGTGTGCCAAGCGACACGTCTTCACATCTTTGATAACATCATCAAAGAAATTTGTTTGTAATGCCTTATTTGAAAGGCAGGACAAGAGAGGTCATGTCTTTCAAATAAGAGGTTTCTATACATCTATTTCTCTCTCTCTCTCTCTCTCTCTCTCTCCCTCTCTCTCTCTATCACAGGCTTGAACCAATGAATGCGTTGTTTCTATGGATACAGTCTGAAGGTTACCATAGAGCTCAGAGCCCTCTCCTGGACAGATGTCCAAAGAGGAGCCTGGCTATAAAAATTGCTGCTGTTTATACACTTCTATACTCAAGGCGACATAGCATGTGTCTCTTACACATGTCTAGACACCTAACAAAATAGACGCCTGTCATAAAAAAAATAAAGTGATTGTGTACCTAGACCCACAAAAAGAGCAAAAACAGTATCTGAAAAAGGACAATTTTGTGTTCAAAACAAAACACGGGCTTGAATATTCTTGGACTGTGGCAGCGAGATCCGACTGTCGCTAACGCAGTAGCGACGTGATGTGGGATGAGTCAGACTTACTTGTATGTGAGGCCGTCTCCTATAGAAAAAAGGTGCTGAGCGGTGAGACCATCTTCAGGGACATAGCCTGTACCCCCACTGATCAGGTAGTCAGCCATACTGTAAGCAAGCAAACACACGCACACTGAATTTAGGGGGATTTTATTGAGCTAATTCTTACCCGCAACACACACAAAAAAAGACCTAAAACAAACTTACAAGAAAACCGGCAGTGTTGTGGGTTTTGTGACTTACACATGTATTATACAACTAATTAATAAACAAATGTCTAATTCTAAAAATACACAATATGTAAGCTACTAAAACAAGTCATAAAAGAAGTAGAGCTAATGTAAGGTTATTATGTTAATGCCCTCCCGTGGACACAGAATGAAAAACAAGCGTTTAACTTCTCTGTGGATCGATATATTAGCCAGTGGGTGTTGGCCGTGGAAGATACCGCTATTTCTTCCTGGACCTTTTCAAAGCTTAACGACATTCTAGTTCATTTTACACATTATTATTTAATACAATTTATACATCGTCCCAGTGTGATTTCATTCGCAATGTCCAAATATGTAATTCGCAAAGTGCAAACAATAACTATTATTATCATACACGTAAGCAGGAAGCACGGATTCAAGCCTGATAATAATCGCAACATTTAAGAATGACGCTTTATGCTTTACTAAGTGAATATGCACGGAAATACCGCTTCTCGGGTTACTCACATGACGATAGCGTGCTTCGGACAATAACGACAACGTGAACACTAACGAACACACTTGTTATTTCTTCATCTGCAATAGTAACAGAATCGCTTCTGTGTCATCTCTCAAATACGACCGAAAATGTAACCGGTGTCTAAAGCGTCCAGAATCACAGGTGCAGTTCACATGCGTTCCTGCTCAGTTTGAGAAAACTCTTCCTCTTCTCAACGTAGTGGATGACGAGGGGACATTTTAATTTCAGGTCTTCATCCCATGCCAGGAACTAGAGTAGGTCCTGTGCGTTTCTGTTGGAATTAGACGTGAAGTGAAATACAGTTTCTTTATTTTACTGTCTACGTTATTAGATGGCCAACCCCGTTTGAACCGAAAATGTTTTTGACTTGTATTGAAATAATCCACTTGGTAATTACACGAGGACTGGTGATGTAACTAGCGAATCCACCGTCACTCTGAATCCGTGAACAGGCTGCCCAGTGCTCAACTTTATAGTTTGTTAGGACTAGTATAAAATTTGTGTATTGGCAAAGCCCCAACCGAGTATTAAACACCTGGAAGCCCATTTAGTACATTTTGTAAAGTGACATGTTAGATTTTGATGATGCTGGATGATATGCTTCTGCCAGAGAAAAAGATAATCTGAATTGATAATCTGATGCTTCTGAACATGCTATGCCAAGTTTTTCCCCCAATAACAGCATAAAGGTTCTAGGCTACAGACACTTTAATAGTCTAATCTGTCATCAGATTTATAGTCATTTTCCTTCTGATGACATAGAATTAAAAGGGAAAAGAAGACAATCAGTTATATTTGAGCAGAACACTAAAAATGAACATTAAAAAAACAACAACAAAAGCTACACACTAGGATGTTTTATTCTTATGTGAGGTTATCCCTGATAGAGAGTTATATTGTATTCCTCTCAGAGCAGCTGTATAAAATTGGGCTAAAATCACATGTCACTGCAGGTCCAACAAGCAACAAGCAAAATTTCAAACAAATGTAATCCACAATACACTCTCAGTTCAACCTGTTTGAGTGTCACTAATGTGAACCTAGTGCTGCAGAGTTCATTTTGCTGGTCAGTGGTCGTATGAAAGTGTAGCAGGGTGCAGTCTCACCTCTCTGGTTCATAGCCAGCCTGGATGCGGGTGGCACTGTAGCGCTGAGCTGCAGTTTCATGCCCATGTCCGTGCCCATGCATGTGGGGCGCGTTGTGCCCGTACGGGCCGTGAAGCTGGTGCTCGGGGTCGCGGGGCGATAAACGCAGCCTGGCTGGCTCTGTATCGCCTACAATGCGTCGGTAGTCGATCTGGTAGTTGTCGCGTTCGCCATCGGAGAAACGCTCATAGCCGCTGCCCTCCATGTGAGTGAGGTCCAGTGCTCCAGCCCTCCTCCTCCTCCTCCTGCAGCCCTATGAGAGCACCACCGATGCCCTGTGACCCACTCGCCTCCCCTCTGTACCTGCACCACAGAGAAGCTCCTGGTACACTGGATGCGCATTCACCAGGTTTCGTGCTGGAGCCACACACACACAAGCTGCACACTCCAAGCTTGTTCCTCAGAACTTGATGGAGAACTTTCTCTTAGCTGAAGAGCACGGAAAGAGGTTCATCCAGCACGCATCATCCAAGAAGCAGCAGGAACAGGTGGACTGAGGTACCGCTATGTGGGACGACTGCTCAGAAACAGTGGCTTCTTCTGATGGATGTCCTGGTTGGGGTCTGTAAATGGTGGTCTCTAAAAAGGCCTAGCTGGTGCAACAGGACTACTCCTTTCTCTAAAGTGCCGTTGGAAGAATTGTGAAACACAGGAAGTTGACAGCTTCCACGCAAGGAACCAACAGTATAACAGGGGAAAGGCTTGAAAGAAAAGGAAAGAAAAAAAAAAAAAACGACAAATGACTAATTTCTGTGAACTGCAGGTTGTGTGCTGGATGTGGCTCTGTCTCTGTGTAGCTTAGTTCTGCTCCTGACAGAAGAGCATCACTTTCATAAAGAGGATTGCAGCATTAAGAGTGAGTCTGTTTGTGTGTGTGTGTGTGTGTGTGTGTACAGAAGTGGGGAGGGGGAATTGAGGTGCATGCTGGGTAACGAAGGAAAGAAGGACAAGGGAGGGCACAGGTGGTGTTCTTTGCTCAGTGAAATCTCCAAGGTGTATTGGTTCCTCATTTCTAATTCGGAGAGTAAGAAAGGATCATGTATGAACAAAATGTATATTTATTAATGTATATGTGTATTTGTGCATGTGGCTTTGCAATTATAGCACTGTGTATGTTTGCCTATGGGTTGTCTGGGTGTGCATGCAGGTCATGGAAACAGCTTTCTCCCAAAGCTACAAACAAACTGAAGCCCCAGAGTTTGTGATGCTGGTGAGAGGTTTTCCCACGAGACAGTGGCAAACCTCCAGCATTAGCACAGCATCACCTCTAGAAACTAGTATAAACTCTGGTGCAAGTACTATCAGACACTGTATTGCACTGTAAATACTAATCTAAATTTTTAAATATATATGCAAAGAGCATTAAAGTATCCACATTAACATAGAGATTAGTCCATCCCATAAGACAGTTGCCTTCTGATTAGTGTGTGTTTGTATGTGTGTGTCATGAACATCTTTGAGTGTGAGAGTGAGACAGGTAATTTCTCTCATCTTATTCTAGTCCCTATGAAAACACATATTTTCCTTATACTGAATAGGATGAATAAAGTCATTCTAAAACCTTCAAGAGCAAAACTACCTAGTGTGTGTTCTTTAAGTATATGTTCTTCATCTAGTCTAATCCTAGACTAAATATTACTACCCACTGATTTCTTTATAATATTCCAGCCTATTTTTTTTTTTTACTGTTTTCTTTTTTTCTCTGTGTGTACTTGTGCCAACAAAACCCCCCAAAGTGTGACACGTTTTGTATTAACACACACAAACAAATGGGGCACACTGTGTTGCTAAGGTTCCTGTGAATGACTTCATCTGCAGGTGACAGAGTGCTTGTGACAGTTGTAGAGGGATTGGGAGGGAAAAGCCTCTTAGTCCACTGCCCCCAATACCACTGAAACACAGCAAGGTTACAGCCAAGCCCTGATGCTTCACAGCACAGTTACAGCCAATTTTATCTATTTTCTCCTCCAACACAAAACAACCCCCCCCCCACACACACACACACATACACACACAACAAACACACACAACTCCTCTCTTCCTCTTTCTGCTAAAATTCCAGAGAATCCTTGATGTTATCTTAAACAATGTTTATTTTGCTGACAGACAAGAAAAAAACATTATGGGTACACAAAATACACAATACTCTTTGTTCTAATGTTTTTCAGGGGCTTAGAAGATGTTTAATGCATATTAAGGTATTTGAATAACTCAACAGTAAACTAAAGATCCAGAGATTAGGAAGATTATAATGAAGGACACCAGTATACTTAACCAGAGTGAAAAAGCTTCTAAATTCCTGTAAACAACTGAAAAATGAGCCAAAATCAGAAACACAAGTGTGGTGATTATAAGAATAATGGCAATAATAAGAATAAGAATAATAAGGGTTGGTGCAGCCATGTTTGTTCACTTCAACGTTCAAGTAGAAATGTTCTCATTTTCAGTAGACTAGGTTCCTTTTCCTCTTACACTAGCATAATGTACTTGGAGGTTACAGTCAGTTCTGGTAACACCTTCAGTGCTTTAGCAGGACATGCAATATAGAAATATGGATAGACTCGCTCAGTGAAGGTTTGCCTGAAAGTGTGTACATGTGTGTTGTTGAGAGGGTTTAAGAAAGTGATCAGTCCACTGTCCCAGTCCAGGAGCACTCTGATCTGCTGGAGGGTCTCTTTCAAGGCAAGAGGTATCAGCCTTTCACCTGACACTCCTTTCCCATATTTACCCTTGTAGTAACCCACCTGCCATAAGCCATGTTTTGTGAGGTTCTCTCTGTCTTTGCTTAATGACTCACAGATCACCCCAACAGCCCAGGCTGTGCTGTCTCCCACCTCCACGACCCAGGTGTGACTCCCTGCGTTGAAACCCTCAGAACCCAGGACGCTTGGGTAGCCATGGGACCTCTCTGGGTTATGTGGAAGCCATGGGTCTCCATAACAAAGCTTTGCTTCAGTGAGATCATCAGATATACGCAGACAAGGATGAGCAGTGTTGGGATCAAGAATGACAGGAGCTGCAGAAATGAGATGGAATATAATTACAACTTCGTCATTGGACACATGCTTCAGTGTTTTCTGTGCTCCGTGTTAGATTGGAGGTGTGTAATAGACTCACTGTATTGAATGATGCTCCTCATCTTCTCCCACACTCTAAACGCCAGGTTGCCCAAGTGCTCTGCCACATCCATGAGTAATCCTTCTTGGATTTCTGGATCTTTCAGGTTGCATTGAACTCTGGACGAAGATTCAAAAGTCAGTGTTTCTGCACTCAGAAGTACAGCAAGTACAAGACAAAAGAAAGACAAAAGGAAAAACACTTACTTTTCCAGAGTAGCTTTGTAGTTCTGAAAAAGGAGGCAAGAAATGACAAATAAGCTTTTTTCAGCTTGGTGTTATGGGGAGGAAAAGAAAGAAATGGCATGGATTTCTTAAACATGGCTGTGTAGGTTTGTCACCTGCAAGAACGAGACGTTGTTGGTTTCTGCCTCCTCCTCTGTGGCAGCGATCTCATTTGTGAAAGCTAAAATGACTCTGTTAAGTTGTGCAGTTTTCTTCTTCACCATCTGTATCCTCCACTCCATTTCTGCCCTCAGTGCAGCTATTCTGGCTGTCTCTTCATCCCAGAGGAAGTGATGGAGCTTCTCAAACTCCCTTTTAATCTGAGCCTCTGCATGCTGGGTCTGTACCTGAAGTTACACTGGCAAATGAACTGATGTGAATGCAGAAATCATTACGTAATTACATTAAGAATTTCAGTCTGAACTTCACTGAAAAAAAAACGTACGCATGAAAACCATATTTGACCTTAATATGCTCTTCTGTTTGGATACAGGTGGATTTCACGTTTTTAAAGTGTTTCAGTCTCTCGTTCAGTGGCTCTAGTCTCTTTTTCATATCCAACTGAAAATGAAGGGAAAGTCCTTATAACAGTGCAAGTTACAATATCTGAAAATGTGATCACCCAGTACATGTTCACCACACATTAGATTAGATTCAACTTTATTGTCATTGTGCAGAGTACAAGTACAGGGCCAATGAAATGTAGCATCTAACCAGAAGTGCAATATATCATATTATTTACATAAAGTGCAGGAAGTAACAGTGACCAGTGCATAGAGTAGCGGTGAGTGTAAACATATATGCATAAATATAAATATGTTATATACATGTGTACAAGTGATGTGAAATATGTATAAGAATATGAATATGTAGTACATCTACAGCTCTACAAAAGTTCTATATTTTAACATTGTACTGGATATGGAACAATGTGATAGGCCAATATGGAATTATTTGTTTTAATGAAGACTACATATCATGTTTCATAACTGCTTGGTTGCTTGTGTAGATTAATGTAGATAAATTCATAAAAGAAATGTTGCTCCTGGAAGTTCATTTACATAACTTTTTAAGCTACACCACACAATTTGACGCTGAACTATACTAAACTTGTATCTTTATACAGCTTTGTATTTTTTGACTTGGAGTACACATAACACTTGATCCATATATTACACATAATAACACTCTGTACTTTTCACTGGAAAAACACTGTAGAATCTGGGGAAGAAAATATATAGATATTCCAGTGACACTGGAATATGTACCACATTACCAAATGCCAAGCAAAAAAAAAAAAATGTAATTAAAAAACTGTACCTTCAGTTCCACTGCTGCCTCATCCAGCAGTTTAAAGCAGTGATTCATGTGTATTTCAGATCTCTGACATTCCATGCATACAGGTTGCAGGTCCTCCAGGCAGAAGTGTGTGAGTTTCTGTTTGTGCGGTTTGCAGAGTGGCTCGGACCAGGCTGAAGCTGCCTGGCTTTTCTGTTGAATGAAAACTTTGCACAGGTTCTTCAGGGCAAGGTTACTCGGAGGAGTGTCCAGAGATGAATTCATTCTGCAAAGTGGACATGTCTGAAGTTCAGCGTGCTGCCAGTACTGCTCCAGGCAGAGTCTGCAGAAAGTGTGAGAACACAGCAGTAGGACAGGATCCCTGAACACGTCCTGACAAACGGAACAGAAGAGGTTGTCCTCAAAGGCAGCTGGAAATGAGGCCATTGCTTGTGCAGGTTAACAAAGTTTTATTCTTAATTCCCCTCAAGTGTATAGTTCAATGCTGGAGTGCAGTACACAAGTAAAGGCAATTAAGGAAGCACAGCTTTTTTCAAAATCAATTTTCAGATTTGGTCTTGTTCATATCGAGCATAGTAATGCATCTTCAGAGGCTTCACATTTTCCCCTCCACTGCATGTTTTTATAGGATCTGCTGCCTGCTTGCAAACGGCAGCTGAAGAAAAATCCAGTTTATTCTACACTGTGTCCTACACCAATAAACGGGCTACATGCAAAGTAATGTGTGACGTCACTGTTGTGCAATTCCAGGCATGTTTACCGATGGTATGCATGTGACTGTCAAGAAGAATGTGCTCATGTTGACTAGATAAAGTGGACTTAGATTCAGTTACGGTGAACACTGAATTCTACAGAACTGCATTATGTTTTTGAAGCCTGGTCGTTTTTTTGGAGCAAACTAAAATCCTATCTAATGTTATACCTTGGTTGGTTAGCTTTTTGACGCTGTGGACACTCCGAACAATCGAATTCATCCGGTTCAAGGCGTACTTGAGACTTCTCAGTTACTCTATAAGTGAACATATTTTATTGGTACTTTTAAAAGAATTTTGTGAAGTAATTGAGACTTCAGGTTACAGTATGAAGAGGTGATACAGCGTATTAGAGAGTGTCACGGGTCGGTGCACCAAGCCCAAGTGACGTGCACTTTTTTCCTGCACATCATCCAAAAGTCATGTAGAATCAGATAATTTTCACTGAAACCTGCCATGAAGTAGATATAGAAGATATTGCACAATACCCACACAAAAAAAGAAAAAACAAGACTTTCTATTTTCAGACTGACATTTTTATTGTTGGCAGTTTTTAATTTTTGCTTTCTCTGGAATATATAAGGAACTGTTTCTACCACTGAAGCAGAACCAAAGTGTTCAAAAGCTTAATTTTACTAACTGGTATCCGTTTCATGGAAACGGGTCATTCCATGGAAAACTGATAAAATCAAGCTGATCTGATCACACACTGTTAATGTAATCTGGTCTCCCCAGACTGTTCAGAGGAATTCAAATTGGGTGTCCAGTTCAACTGAAAAATGATCAAGTGGCAAAAAAAAAAAAAACACTCACATGAACATTAATCGAATATATATATAAAAAATGTCTTTCATTTGAATTATAGTATTCAAGGCACTTAGAAGAATTATTTCAGAATGAATTAGATTACTGTTTGCAAAGTCAGAAAAGTGTCCCTCAGTGAGTTTGAGTGTGAAGGTGTACATGTCTGCGTTACATAGAACAAAGGTGGCAGAGTCCGGACTCCAGCACGGTTTGGTGAACTCTCTGCTAAGACATATGTCCTGCACCTGGCAATTGATTAGCGAGTTGAATCAGACGTGTTTAAGCAAGTCAATCACACAACTACACTGGACGCCAACCCTCTCAGACCAGGGCTTGACAGAACAACGCTACATTAGCTAATATTAAACCCACCTCATCACTCAGGTGCCAGGTTTAATAGGTGTGTCTGAGCAGAGCAATCACCAGACCCCAGGAATGAACTTTGACACCTCTGACATAGAGAGTTAAAGAGGAAGACCCATGTGCTGGTGCCAGGACTGTGTTGCTCTCACCCTGCGAAGTCTTTGCTTCACACTGAAAGGGGTTTGTGCTTTTACCCAGTAAACAACTGGAGAAGGCCCACTCCTCACCCCCACACCAGTGTCCTAGCAGAGGGACTGAATGAAAGCCCACCAAGCCCAGAAGAAGTGCACAGGACCGGAAGCCTGTAGTTCAGCAGAATGAAGCACCTGGACAGAAGATCCAGGACCTCCAAGATTAAAACAAAGATACAAAAATGGAAAGGAGGAAAAGAGTGGCTTCCTTAAACTGTACGAAACAGATAAACTGGGGCTGTATGTGTGGGTGAGTAAAGAAAGGTATTTGTGTGCATGTACATGTATTCATGTAGGTCTTGATCCTGGAAAAACATACAGGAATGATGGTATCAGATTCTATGTACTGAGTGCACACACAGAATTAACAGGAACAGAACACAGCCTCCTTCTAGAGAAGTTTTAGTCATGTAAAAAATATGTAAAATAGTCTAGTCAAAGGTTTTTTTTTTTTTAAGAGCTTAGATCAGCTTTAATGATAAAGCACACCAGACTTCCCAAATATTTTTTACATGCTTACCTCCGACTCATCCACTAGAGGGCACAGCATCAGGGTTTAGTCATTTAATGGCAGTGAAAGGCCTGGGAGAGGTACGTTAAGTTAGACTAACCCTAGCCTTCCGTTTTATTCAATAAGTGATCCCTTCTTTATTATATTACGCTTGATTTGATTTATTTCTCCAGTTTCCACAGTGTTACAATGTTTCCAGAATCAACCCTCGTGCTTCACTTCAAAGATGGAAACTGCCGCGGTTTTAGTTATTGCATATTATTGCAATTTGTTTTAAAAGAGTTACAAAAATGTAAAATGCATCTAAGTTTTCTTATTGCTTCATAAATGTATCCATGTGTAAGGATACAACCATGCAAACTTTGATGAAAAATTTCTTGTCCTTGTCTGAAGCCAGTTATATGACCGCAGTGCTGTATGGGGTCAGTTAGACGACTGCAGCTATGTCTTACGAATTAAAGAAACGACAGCACATTCACAACACTGCTGCTAGAGTTCTTATATATACACCATCTTAACTGAACATATAACTCCAACATTCACTGTGGATTCCTGTTCACATCTGCATGCAGTACAAAATACTTCTCATGCAAAATACTTGATTTTTCTTCTCAGTGTCTGGCTTGTCTATACCTTTCTGTTCTTCGTGTGTCCGCTCTTTCACGTTGCCTCCATTCTTCAGAAGCCCTCACTTTACACTCGGCACTGATTCTGGTGGTACACTACACACCCAAGGCTCTGGGATTCTCCCATGCTGGAATGTAAACTGATGTGTTGTAATGTTTTAGTGAATATGTTTTTACTGATTTGTTGCGTGGAGCCCAGGAGATACTTTAGTGTCAGCAAATGGGGATCCAAATAAAGACATGGAAAAACAAAAAAGTTCAGGTGTAAAAGGAATGTCACAAGCGAAAAGTCTGCAGACAGAAAGGAAAAGAAGCAACGATTCTCCGCGATTCTGCGACTGAACGTTTTACGAAAGTTACGAAAGCGAATTTGAACTCTAACTGTAACAAAAGAGGTCAGCATAACGTTTAGTAACCAACAAGATCATAATAACAGAGCAGGGCTTTAAATAACAGACAGCATAATCATTTATTAACCCCGAGGTAGTGTGATGAAGGGTGGACGATGCACACCACCAGAGGGAGGTGCGGCAAATACAGGATAAACATAAACAGAAGCCACGTGCTCCATGCGGTCTAAGTCGCTACCGCCTCAGGGAAGTAAAACTATTGCTTAGAATTTCGAAATATGATTCAGATTGCATTTTTTCTTGCTTGACAGAGTAATATTGTTTTGCTGACAAATATGACAGGATGGTATAAAAGCGGTTGTCACGGAGCAGAAGAGCATCGACCTACTACGACAGCTCGCTTCTTCGAGAGGTATCCACAGCAATTCAGGTATTGATCTAACGTCATCTATAACTATAGCATTCTGTTGAGTTTATGTAAACATTACTTTGCATAATACGAACTTCTGTTTATCTTTATCAACTTTTAACCCTAACCTTTATGCATGTAAGTGCTCATCAGTTGTAGTGTCTCATCAATAGTATTACATTCTGTGTCCTACTAATAAAAAGTTTTACCCAGAAGCCACATGTAAATTATTTAATGTAATCTGATTTTAATGTCAGACTTTTGTCAGACCTTTGTAGCAAGAATACCTAATCCAGCAGCTCATCATAACTTGTGGCCAGTTAATGGAGATGTTTAGAGCAACAGACACGAAATCTGGAAGTGCTCTGATGTTGTTACTGATTAACCCTTATTTATTTTAGGGAAAACAATGGCACTATCTAAGCTCAACCAAGCTACTAAAAGTGTCACCAAATCAAAGGATTACAGAGAAGACATCATTCTGTTGATGCAGCCCTATGCTAACTGGGAGCAGTATCTAATGCCAGCACCCATGTCCATCAGTTTACTGGGACAATTGGTTCGCATTTCTGCTGGAGATGACTTTTCCATCGGTGAAGATCCACCAACGGATGGGTTCAAATTCATCAGGTACCCCAATTCCTTCAGAGCCTGCCTCTTTCAAGTATGTAATGGTTGCTGGCAGGCGTTCAATGAAGCTCAGAAGAACATGGATCAGATCCGTTTGTACACCGGACAGGTTCCAGAATACATCAAAAACACGGTTGGGATCATAATACAGGAGGATGATGAACTTGTCCAAGCCTTCTTACCAGCTGAGCTGAGGAAAATTGCACACATATCAGATGCATGCCTTGAACTGGCTATGGCGACTGAGAAAAAATTCTCTGATGTTATTAAGCTGATGCAAGAATTGGTGGAGACTTTAGTGAACGCAAAGCAAGGTTACGATGAGGAGATGGAAAAAATCAAGACAAACATTGAGGTTGCAAAGATTAAAGAGGTTGGAGCTAGGGATGCAAAGAAAAGAGCGCAAGATGCTTTTGACCTGGCACAGGAGAAATTATCTGAAGACAGAGAGGCTTACAAGAAAGCAATGAAAGATTTGCCAAGTGGATGGGACCTTTTTTTCCTGAAGCTAATGTCAAGCTTTTCAGAAGAAGGAGTTTCACTAGCAACTGGGTTTGCACAAATTAAACTTTTAGGATATCATGAACTCTTTGTATATGCAAATATTGCTTCAAAGAAAATCATATCTTTCACAGAGAGAGTGATTACCAAACCTTCGACAACCCAGAGCAACACGAATAGTAAAATGGATGACACGAATAGTAAAATGGATGAGTTTATGGCAACAAATAACATATTGGCTAAATCTAAAAAGATTCTAACAATATGTGATAAAATGCAACAATTTTACAAAGGGAATGAAATCAAATGGCCTGATCTGTATGATCAGGAGAAGAAAAGTGTGAAGTCTGATTACCTGAAGGAACTGATTACGTCAGTCCGCAAAGATATACACAAACTATCTGAATGCCAAGTTAAAACCGAGGCCATGGCCATCTGTGATAACTGTATCTCCATTTTAACTGAGCTAGCTAACTACGCTCCACGGGGGAAATGTGAGGATGACAAAAAAACAATGGAGCTGATTAGTAAGATTGAGGATGTGCATGAAGCAGCTGAAATCTTTTATTCCAAAAACAAGACTTTTACAAATCAACCACCTTTCCGTACCGCTCCCCCCAACTCAAGTCGACAGGAAATCAAAGACACATCTGCAAGTACAGATGTCGTTGAGATGTCCTCAAGGAACGCTCGTCTAAACATAGAATTGACTGAGGTCCAGCTAAAAAGGGCAACTGAACAATACAACCTTACTTTGCAGAACCTGGATGAGAAGGATAAAGAACTCAATACAATACTGAGTGACCTTAGAAAGTACGATCTCAAGAAAATTGACTTCAACACAAGAATTGTGTTGCTAGCAAAAGGCCTGGAAATCATGGGGCAGGTGAAAGAACAGTGGGAGAAACTCGTAAACTTCTTCCAGATCGTTTCAAACATTGTTAACACCACTCTCAGTGAAAGTCTTAATGCTTTTAAGCAAACTGTTGAAATAGCTGTAAAGAGTAACTACACCTACAACATGTTTGTCAAAGATAAAATCTACACTAACGCCCTGAATGCTTATGCTTACGCCAACCTGATTTACATGATGTCTACTACTTACACTGAGGTGTCTGTTCAGTACCTGATGAACAGTGTCAGTGTTCTGGGAAAACTGATGACCATGGATCCCCAAACACCCGCATTCCTTACTGAGTTAGAGAGGTTGGAGGGGGACTGTACATCTGCCCGAAATGGCATCAGCAGCCTTGCAGCAAAAAACAGGAAGGAGTTTGAGACCAGATGCCAGGAGAGAGTAACTCAAATCAAGACGGTCCTGCTGCCTGAGCTGGGCCCACTGAGTGAAAAGGGCAGACTCAAACTGAAGAAGGTAGTAGATGCTGTCAAGGAACCAAGTGAGGAAATAGAGGAAACAAAACCAGAGACTGAGATAACGCCTCTAACCGAGGATCAGTCTGAGCAGTATCTCTAACTTCAAAATAGTGTATGAAGTAATGATACTGTCAGTTGGGTGTTTGACTTCAAGCCATCTCACGTTATCCTGTTTGTTCTTTCATTTTTTCATTTTAAATGTTCTACATACAGAGGATTTGCATATGACAAAAATATAGAGGGTTTGACTTAATTCTTCTCTGTTAATCTATTCTGTATAATCAGCTCTATTCTTTTGATTAAACAAACTGCAGCATTAGATTGTCTTTTCTTGTTTTGAGTCAATAATCTTTCTTCATAATTCAAGGAACTTCAGATGCAAGAAGGTGATTGTAACATTATGGGAGGTTTGGGCAGATCACATGTGCAAGTGAAGTTCAGGGATGAAAACCACAGGGGTTTTTAATGAACTCTGATGCACTAGAAATACAACACAGAATAGTAAACAAAAGGATAACATACACAAATCTACTGTAGTTAGTTAACCTTACTTAAAAAAGCATGCAAACCGATTCCCTTAAAAAAATAAAATCAAATAAAAGGTATTGTATGTTATAATAACTAATACCTATTTAGGAAAGTTTACTTGCACTTGAGTTTAATTAACTTTAAAAAAGCTGCATAGACTATTTGATAAATTACTTTAGGTGTAAATTACTCAGCTTTGACTTGCGTCTCTACCAGGTGCCCCAAATGCAAGGCGTAGTACTGTAATTACATAACTCAGTTCTGGTGAATGTTCAGTTACCTTGCATGCAGTCATGCAGCTAGCCAATGCCCATCACTATACTGAACCCAGAGGGATTTAACAATCAGTCCCTACAACCCTGTGTGCTATTTTAAGATACAACTATTAGAACTTATGAAGCATGTGCTGTAGAAGCTGCTGGGATCATCACGAAGAACAGGTAGGCCTCAGAGTACAAGAGATTCCTTTGCCACATCAGCCTTCTAGAGGTGGTTAGGGTTAGGGTCAATCCACCTTTGCAAACCGATCAAGCCTGAGACCACCTGAAGACCTGTGACCAGAGGTGGACATTCCAGGTTCAGAAAGTAAAAGTCCTTGCCAGGAATTTGGTCAAACTTCCTGGATTTTCTAATTAGTGCAAGCCTGCAGGTAAAAGTAGTTAATGGAATCAACATAATTTAGGATGCTTGAGCAAAGTCCTGGTGAGGACTTTTACTTTCTGAACCTGGAATCTCCATCTTGCTTTTTTGCATATTATAATCACCTTTCAAAAAGTCAAAGCCAGGCCAGGGCATACTGCCTTTTTCAAACGCACCTGCAGGTATGTGCAGCACTTGAGTCAAAACCCTGGGGAACAGAGAAACTCAAGCTCAGCACAGGAAGCAGAGCTCCTTATCTGCTAAAGCTTTTAACTTGGGTGGTACTGATCAGAATCTTGTTAGAAGCAAAGTCTGACATTTTGCATGAAAAACCACAGCAACTATGATTTTTTTATTTCAAAATATTACCTATACTGAACAACATTTTAGTGAATTATTAAATTATATATTAAATTATGTTCATCTTAGAGAATGATTAGATAATCAGTTACTGACAAGTAAACTGGCAAGTAAACACATGTATTAAGAAATACAAATAAAGTCTTTTTAATAAAGACCCCACTTGCTACAGATTCTCTCTCTCTCTCTCTCTCTCTCTCTCTCTCTCTCTCTCTCTCTCTCTCTCTCTGTCTCTCTCTCTCTGTGTCTCTCTCTGTCTCTGTCTCTCTCTCTCTCTCTCTCTCTCTCTCTGTCTCTGTCTGTCTCTCTCTCTCTCTGTCTCTCTCTCTCTCTCTCTCTCTCTCTCTCTCACTCTCTATAACACTCAATAACTAAATCTCTCTCTCTCTCTCTCAATCACTCACTCAAGCTCACTCTA
>JAOYMR010000026.1:16863140-16878140 GCA_025802075.1 Tenebrosternarchus preto
TACATATATTTAATTAAATAACTATATCACACTCTCTATCACCCTCATACTCTATCTTTCTTTCTCTCTCTCTCTCTCTCTCTCTCTCTCTCTCTCTCTCTCTCTCTCTCTCTCTCTCCTGCTTTATCTCATTCTTTTGCTCTATTTTACTATTTGTCACTCAAATGTATTTGTCTTTGTCATTTCCCTGCTGTTTGGGGGACTAATTAGTCCAGAGAGGGACTATAAGAGCCTGTCATGGAAAAAATGTGTGTTTGGGTGCATGGATGGATGTGTAGATGTGTGTCCTTGTACGTGCACCAAGCATCAAGCTACAATAAATCTGTTATAAAGCAGAGATACAGTTGCTCTGAAAAAAATAAAAACTTTATTTAAATGATGCTGGCAATTCCTTCAGGAGGGAAACCATGTTCAGCTGGCACAGCCTGTCAAAAGCAAAACATGCAAAAAAGAGCATTAAAATAGCATAAAAGAAAATAAATCTGTTATTCTTACCTTGGTCATTCTAGGTGTATATGTAAGGAGATACGCATGGGTGTGTGGTAAGGTGTACTAACACCATCTAATGATATGTTTGCAGAAAGTGTGCTACATCTCTAGAGACACAGCTGTTTCCTGGCCTCTTTTTGGTGAAGAATGGGAAAAGATACATGCACTCACAAAAGCCACACACACACACACACACACACTGTATTGGTCTAGGTGCACATGCAGTCATTGCATCAATACTTCTTCTGCTAACTGCTAACTGCTAGTGGTCTCTGATATTTCCTGCTACTCCTCATCTTATACTCCACATATACTCCACATATCTTATACTCCACATATACTCCACATGTCTTATACTCCACATATACTCCACATATACTCCACATATACTCCACATATCTTATACTCCACATATACTCCACATATCTTATACTCCACATATACTCCACATATCTTATACTCCACATATCTTATACTCTACATATCTTATACTCCACATATATTCACATATACTCCACATATCTTATACTCCACATATATTATACTCCACCTATCTACATCTCCTTTTTATTCCAATATATTCCATATTTTCCTGTATGCCTTTTTCTCTGCACTATCACTATAGGTTCTTTATATTTCTGCCAGCAAACAAGGGGTTAAAGGCACCATAAGAAAGATTTCATGTACAGAGTGTGGAGCACACTGTGTGTGTGTGTGTGTGTGCACTAGTGTCTGTATTTGTGATGCCCCTCATTACCTTGCAGAGCTTGAAATGATTTCAGATCTGTGTTCTTTCCCTCCCTCCACTGTCTCTTCAGCTGAACATTGCTCCATCCTCCTAGCATCTTCATTCCCCCACCACTCTCTCTTTCTCTCTCTCCTTCTCTCTCTGTCTTTCTCTCTCGTTCTGCTTTTGGCAGTATGATGGGATGGATTTGGGAGTGGGAAAGTGCACGAGTGGCTGCACAGGATTCAGCTGTACCTCCCATCCAGGCGAGACGCCGATGTGTGTCGTCTCCTCGCTCCGGTGAGAGCGTGCATGAACGAGAGAGAAAGGGGGGGGGGGGGGTGTTAGCGCCTGGGAGTGTATGTGTAGATGTGTGTGTGTGTGTGTGTTTGCACACGCGCGTGTGCATGTCCCAGTGCCCATTCTGAGGGGAGGAGGGAGCTTTAACCGGCTGTTGGACGTCAGAGAGGCAGCACTGTGTGAGAGAACACAGACGGAGCGGCTGGGGGTCCCTGGTGGAAGACGAGCAGACCAGAGGACCGCGTGCAGCCGGGGGACGAAGCACCGGCACGTGGACGTCGCTGCCAGCGCATGCAAGGCATCGGACAATCAGATCAGGGCTACACTCCAGCTCTCTGCCCGGAGCCAAGAAGCCGGCATTTACTGAGCGTTTTCTAAGCGTTTTCTGAGCGTTTTCTCAGCTTTTTCTGAGGCTTTTCGCAGCGTTTTCACAGCGTTTTCTCAGCCTTTTCTGAGTGTTGATTTCGTGTTCTCAGTACGTTTCTCCGGAGGTCTCGTGGGAATCGGTCGCGGGCTGTGGGAGCTGGGTGTTACCTGTGAAGGGTGAGGGAGAGAACAGCAGGGGAACATGGCTATACAGCTGATGCCCGAATCTGCTGTTTGCCTCCTTATGGTAAGTGAAGTGTTCAGACACACACACACACACACACACACACACACACACACACACACACAGCATACACATATGCCTGTGAATGCCACACCCTAGGGACAAAGTCTCGATCACTCTAATGTACTTGACTATTGTCCTCTGACAATTCTGTTCACTCTCTCTCGCTCTCTCTCTCTATGCTCTCACTCACTGTCTCTCTACCCCTTACACACACCAGCGCTTTGACCACGTGTACCTCTGCAGTAAGACAGAAGAACTGATGCAGCACAGACATCAACACTAGACCTAACATTTGAGATTAAGAGAATTACAAACGATTACAGAATCTGTGAAACTGCAGGTCATCTTACTACATAGTGAACTCTTGCATGAAGTATACTTTATGATGCTGACTGTGTGTATGTATGTGTGTATGTACATGTGTGCGTATTTGTGTGTGTGTGTGTGTGTGTGTATTTGTGTGTGTGTGCATGTGTGTTTGTGTATATGATGTGTGTGAAAGCATGCCATTGACCCACATGTTCATGCACTCACACACACACTCACACACACACACACACACACACACATCACCTGTAATGGTTGCCCATCTCCATAGCAATATGGAGCCATGCATACTTCTGTAACAAAGAAAGAAAGAATGAACAGGAGTGGCAGAGAAAATAGAGAGTAAGTAAGAAAGACAGAGAGAGAGAGAGAGAGACAGAGAGAGAGAGACAGAGTGATGGAGAGAGAGAAGAGGAGCGATGTAGAGAGAACCCTGCAGCTGTCACCTTGCCTCCTCTACTTTGCACTCTTCCTTGATCTCGCCTTCTTACTGCCACTCTCTGTCTGCTTTGACCGATAAGACAAGGAAGGTGTTGTCTGTATCCTTGCTTTCTCCCCAGACACAGTTACAGTTACAGTAAGGTGTTGTCTGTATCCTTGCTTTCCCTCCAGACACAGTTACAGTTACAGTAAGGTGTTGTCTGTATCCTTGCTTTCCCTCCAGACACAGTTACAGTTACAGTAAGGTGTTGTCTGTATCCTTGCTTTCTCCCCGGACACAGTTACAGTTACAGCACACACTTCCTGACTCCCTGTTTTTCTCCCAATATCACCTCCTTATCAGAAAACAAACAACATACTGTGAATTCTGCTGTGAAATTACAGACGTATTAATATCGGTACTAAGTACACAGATATTGCTACAGAATTCTGTACCACAGCAAGCAAAGCATATACATTTATTGTTCTTTATCTGGAGAGTAACAGTTGTGTTTCACACCATGTTAGAATCTGGGGAATAGGGGTCTAGTCGAGCACCAGCAGTGTACAGAAGCTGCAGTTATAATTAGATCTGCTTTAGCAGTGAAAAAGCCACACTAGGACTGTCTTCCAACTCAGGAGCTTCTGTTATTCTGCTACAAGTTATGGTGCTGGCTGTGATTTTGCCAAAATTGCTTTTGTTTTCTACTGGTTCTCATTATTTCCATAGTGATTCAGTGGATATCTAAATTAAGTTTCCAATAATATATGACTACTATGTATTTATAATATATGTTGTGGAACCTTGGAAGTATGACAACACTTACAGTGTAAATGCTCTCATCACCAAAGTGAAATGCGTGAGTGAGGGTTGATCACAGCAGGACACACACACACACACACACACACGCACAAGGATGAGAGGAGCAGGTCACTTAACAGCTGATGCTCCCACACACCACATGGTAGGTGGAAACCATCCTGCACCAGGGATGTTACTGATGAAATCAAACTCCTTAGCTTCTTCCTGAAAATAAATATATGCACATGCACACGTGAACTTGACGTGTACTTGACATGCACAACCATCCACACACACACACACACACACACACACACAGATACACGCCATATTATCATGTTAAAGATGTACCATCTCATGAAATTTTAACACGAGATTGTGCAACTTTTTCCGGTTAATGAATATGGATGAGATCTCTACTGTGAGCATTAATATTTCAGACAGAACATTAATTAAGTCACTTGACATTTGTGAGATGCAGACAGACCATGACAAATAAAACACACCTTTATCTGTGCTTCTATATTAAACATTACTGGGAATGAATAAAAACAATCTGTTGTAACACTACAGATAAAAACAAAGCAAATAATTCTACAACCCCCCCTCCCCTCCCTCTCCCCCAAGAGAGGGGGACATCTGTTGATGAGCTAGTGCCAGACTGGCTGAGGCCCTGATGAAGAGTCCATACTCCTCTACCTCTCATTAGTGTGTCTATTAAAGAGAGGGCTCCTCCATCTTCGTTCATACGTCTCTTGTCCTGCCCCTTTCAGCCCCTTCCCCCCATGCCTCTCGAACCAAACCTGCCCCCTAGAGACCTTTCTTTCACACCCATGACACGATGACATCATTGCCCTGCACCAGTCTATTGTTAGACACGGCAGTTCATGTCTCATTCAGATATTAGTAGAACTACTGACTTTGCCTTCTTTGCTTTGAGGCTGTTTTTCCTAATGTTCAAATCTTAAATCTTTAACCCTGATAAGCACCGGAGACCAAAGGTGCCTCCTGACAGCCGATCCATCTGTTCAATTACTATGGTTACCGCTGCCACGCCCTTCTTTTGAACCAGAATGACAAAAGCATCCTAAAACATGTTATGCATGTATGTATGTGTGTGTGTGTGTGTGTGTGTGTGTGTGTGTGTGTGTGTGTGTGTGTGTGTGTGTGTGTGTGTGTGTGTGTGTGTGCACTGATTATTTGTCTGTTTGTTTATATACAAGTATTTGTCTTTGTGGATGCTAATAGTTATAAAAAAAATCATTTATTGCAAGTGCAAAATGTGATGTGTGCTTAGCCTTAAATAGTGTTTATAAATGCAAACACTGTTCAGACTTAGACTGATTTGACTGAAACACTGATCAGTATCTCAACAGTATTTAACTGCAAAACTGTATGAATTTTTCTGTCAACCACTGGAAAGGTATGGAAAAATAAAACGTGCAAGGCCATTTTATTCTACTACTAACCAAGCTTTCTCTGCCTGTACTTAAAAGTAAACAAAAGTGTCCTTTATTTCTCAGCCAATTATCTGACAAAAGGGGTGAGACAGAAACAAAGAGAGAGAGAGAGAGAGAGAGAGAGGTAACTGTAAAATGTACTTCTGTGTAGGCTGTATGTACCTTAAAACAATTTCATTTTACCCTGCAGACAAAAACATTTCAAATGGCTCTTTTGAAAATGTCAAATTCAAAAATCATTTTTCAAAGGATTTGACTTAGTAGTGGGTTCCCTTGGCTCTCTGCGTATGTGTTTGAGGTTTAGCTGCTGCGTTTCTGTTATTCCAGGCTGCGTATTTAGCATTTGGCATGTTTGCCAGTGCATCAAACGAACGAAACTATAGGAAGCTCAGGCAAAAGCAACTGTGCGAATGATGTTTGTGCAAGAGGTCTTCTGGCTTTAGCCTGTGTGTGCCGGCAGCGCCTAGCGCTAAGAGCCTAACGCGGACATGCTAAGCGGATTACAGTGGAGCGCTGCGGGGACTCTCACAGAGAAGAGCTTCCTCACCCAGCCCAAACATTTTTCTGCCTCAGAGCGGGTTATACCCGTAATGCCAATGCAGTTATGCTTAGCTGCTTTAATTAACATGGTGAAGTGTTATTTTAGCATTCATTGCCTTCAACCCCAGCAGCGCTTACATTAAGAGCATGTGTTTCAGTTTCGGTCCTAAACGAGTCATTTCCTCCATCAGACGGAGGGTCCTGGGAAAATAGTTACGCTTTGTTTTTAAGTCATTAAAAATACGCTTCAAATCAAAAGTCATACGCTTTCTTTTTAATTTAAGTCATTAGAGGAAATTAAAGTGCTAGTCTACAAACCAGGTCCAAGTTTAAGATTAGAGAGGAACTTTCGCAGTGTTCTGTGAGTGCGGATGATCGGCGCCGGAATGATTCTGGATGCTGTGCTGAAACTGAGCTGCTCTGTAGGGAACATTAAAAAGGAGTGGAAGAGAGGAGTAATCTCCTTTAAACTCTTCCTTTGTGTTTTTCTTGTCCGACCTGCTTCCACACAACACCTTTGGGGCTTCGCACTGGAACAGATCCAGCCGTAGAGGAAATAGCTATTCCCGAGGGAAAACAGATACGGGGAAGTTGAGAAATCGGAAAAAATGCAACAGCATTATTCTATAGTGGCAGAGGCCAGTCAGGTCTGTTTTTGGTTTTCTCCTGCTCCTGCTGGGAGGAGCTACACAAATGCTACCCATGATCTGAGGTAGGAGAAACATAAAATAACACTGCGTTTAATGCTTCCTTACTTTATTAGTATGAAAGGTTGAGACTAACCATAAAATATCTCCAGATAAATGTCAACTGTTGTATGTTTGCTCTCTCTCTCTCTCTCTCTCTCTCTCTCTCTCTCTCTCTCTCTCTCTCTCTCTCTCTCTCTCTCTCTTATTGTTCTATCTTTCTCTCTCCATCTTTCTCAGTACTTGAGTTTTAACCTAAAGACATACAAATGAAGGGCCCAGTATGTCTACTGTGAAAGCTTAGGGTGGAGAACCGGTGTGTTTATGAATAGATGATTAAATGACCTTCTCCATGCAGCAATGATGTCATTCCAGACCCGCCACTGTGCACTATGATGATGTGCGTATGAGGTAATAAGGATTTAATTAGGAATATTCACAGTACTGCATCTACGTTGTTGTGTAGTGGGTAATGGAGAGGAATGTGAGTATGAACACACACACACACACACACACACACACACACACACATACACACACTGACAATACTGCTGCTCTAACCTCATTCTATAGTTTGGGTACAGGACAGGCAGTGACCAAATTAGGTTTAAACCTTGTTTAGGACTTGAGCGTGTGTGCATACATACGCATGCGCACACACACATCCATGCACACACACACACACACACACACACACACACATACACACACCAGATGTCTCATTCACCCATAATTGTGTTAGAATATTATAACACTATTTGCCTTCTGTTGCTTTGTCTTTTTCATGTTTATCTGTGTGTGGTGACGTATGTATATTAGTGTTATGTTTGCTTTATGTTTGTATGTTTGCATGTTTGTTTGTTTGTTTGTTTGTGTGTGTGCATGTGTCTTAGAAAGATGATGTCTAGACGACACTGGAGCATAACATGTCTCCAGCTGTTGGCCAGCACTTCACTGTACTGCAGTTATAAAGTTTTACATAAACCTACACACATACAGACAGAAAAAATAAAAAATGAAGAAAATACTAACACTTGTGTGTGTGTGTGTGTGTGTGTGTGTGCGTGTGTGTGTTGTAGTATAACAGTCCTCTTTCTTAAAATGACTTCCATGTTCCTCTTTGCACTCTAACACTCTACTGCCATGGCTGGTTCCACATGCACATGGAAAACCCAGTGTCATATTCCTATCTCATGCCTCTTCATGACTTACACTACACCTGTGAAACAGTCAGTCAGAACCATCTTTACACCTTGACTGCACAAGCAACCATAGTATAAACAAATTAACAATCAATTGATTTAAAACGCTCAAAAATAAACTGACAAAAAACCCCCACAGAAATATTTGTTTCTAATATATTTCTAATATCACTTTATAATACTTCCTGTGTGTGTGTGTGTGTGTGTGTGTGTGTGTGTGTGTGTGTGTTAGGAGTAAACAAGGTGAAAGATGATCAATATTCATTTGTGTGTATGAACCAGCCTCTGGATTAAATATCACTAGTGAATGAACTGATCAATGGGTGCTACTTCCTGCCGTCTCTATTTATAACTCTCATTGATTTCCCTCTCTCTGTGAGCGGTGCTGGGATCCTTGAAGGTGATGTCACTCGTAATAAACCCCATTCAGGGCTGTGCTCTTTGAAGCTGTTCTCAAACACAGACACAGCGAAGGGAAATGTTGCTTTGTTTCCTGTCCTTGCTTTTATTCTGCTCACACACTGACTGCAGCCACCTGCATTAGCTTGATTAGGTTCTGCTGCAGGCTTTCACTGACTGGTGCTGCATGAAAGCTGCTGGAGCACAGATTGTGTGTGTGTGTGTGTGTGTGTGTGTGTGTGTGTGTGTGTGTGTTCTCTACAGATAGTTTAAGATAGTTTGCTAATACTGCAGCTCTGACACATGCACTGTTCAGATTGGCGAGAGTGTAGTGGAGGAGTTTGGGAGTTTATTTATAGTGTTGTGTTCACCAAGCAGGAGGAGAGCAAGGCTTTGCAGGGGAGTGTGAGTCCAGGCAGATTGTTTAGCACAGCATTGTCATGTCCGTCTCTTTATGGTTCTCTAGAAAGGGATCTTTGCTATTCAAGCCATTAAATTTCAAATTCAAATGTGCTGTTTCTCATGAATTAATGTAGAATATAGGATGGGTTAGTGAATGTGTGTGTGTTTGTGTATGAGTGTATGTGATTTACATGGCTAAGAGAGGTGAGAGATAATGTCATGACAACAAGCCAATTAAAATCAACATTGTGTTGACAAGAGAGACAGACAGACAGTCAGACAGACACACACACACACACAAAGAATCACAATCAGTGCACCACGAGATCTCTCAGAGTCTCTCCGACACGCCCTAATCAACTCTGCCAGTTGAAAAAGAGAAAGTAGCCGAGATAACAGCAGTGTGGCAGTGTGTGAACGCTCCCTTAACACATACATCATTCACACTCAGGCACACACACATCCCTAACTCACATACACACAAATGCCCTACAAAAACGTTTGTGCAAATTTACTTGGAGGTCAGCCAACAATCTTGATATAAAATATTTGACAATAAACACAGCCGCACAAAATTTCATACATTAATGTGCTGGTCCACACAAACATTCGCGCACTCCTTTGTCTCACACACAAAGAACACTGAGGTGACCTTCTGTAGCTGGATTTATGTACACACAAAAAACAGTGGTTAGTTATGACAATCCTAACAATAGCTTTGGAATTTATTAAACTAGCAGGTCAATGTACCACATGATACTTCTCAAGATACACTATTGTTCTACTGTCTGGGACAATGTTTGGCTGTTCCCGAAACCCAGCAAAGCCGCTGGTGTTGTGGCTTCCGGCTTTGGCATAAAGGGGGCATGCAGGGGGTGCAGCAGAGTGTGAACAGCGCCCTCTCCTGGCAGTGGCACGCTAAGCAGCGTAACTACAGTTACCACAGGCGGGAGGAGACAGGAGGACAGTGCCAATATGATGTGCCTGCACAGACAGCAGATGTAAGAGAAAACCCACCTGCTGTGTGTTTGTGCGTGTGTGTGTGTGTGTGTGTGTGTGTGTGTGTAAAATTAAGAGCTGGTAAAAAGGAGAATCTTTTCAGAACTAATATTTTTATATATATATATATATATTAGCCAGTGTAACATTTGTAAGACATTAGCCCCTATAACACCTTACATCTTCTAGGTTAGTGGGTAAGTCTCATGATGCAGTTTGATGAAATACTGGCAAACAGAGGAGAAGATACCATTCAGGGAGTATTCAGGGAGTTCCCTTCACTGTGAGTGGAACATTCTATTCTGGGTGCTGGAGTGGGGAGGTATTGTTGTGTAATCTAATTCTAGGCACATTTATAGGTTTTATAATGCATTTCAGTTATGAAAATCTTTTGTTGATGTTGAAAAGTTTAGCTTGTCATTAGAGTTGTGGTTTTTGAGTTAATGCAGTTTTGCTTTTTGTTTTAATGTTTCGACTGTTCCCACGTCTTTCTGAAAGGGGGACATATAGCTCCAGAAGGTATAGCGTCCTGGTGTATGAATGAGTGGTTATATTGTTGAGATATTACATTTATTATGGTATTTGAAACACTTGGCAAAATTAAAATTAGTTTTGTGAAGTATTAGTCTTTTCAAAAACAGAAAAATAAAGAAATTAAAATCAGAGCTATACTGGCCGCTCCTGGTTCTCTGTCAGAGCGAGTTTCCTGCTAAAGCCTCTTACTCCACTTTACAATAATCTTGATTTCAATACTTTACACGTGTAACGTTGGTGGAATGAAGGGAGAGGAAGGCGGGGCTGTAACAGCATGAGCTTTACTCTCCATGACGGTTACAGCAAAGTAGAAAGTCAACCGAGGCAGTAAAACTAGTGTAATTATATACATAGGCTTAGGTACTTTCTCCATCAGTGTGTCTCCTCACCAGTACCACAATAAAGATATTATAGTAAAACCTTGAACTGGCCCTACATGGTACATATTGAACACATTTAAATACAATAAGAATGGGTGTTCATTTAAATACAATAAGAATGTGTATGAATTAGATCCTGAGATGTACTATTCTGGTTAAGATAAGGGTTTTATTTTGCTTGTCCCAGGGATGCAAACACAGTATCAAAATTTCCTTTGTTAATCTTTATTCAGAAGCTTTTCTCCATCATGTTAATTGGATGGTTTTGTATTACAAATGTAATCCAGTTATACTTTCCCAAATTTTGACTGTATCTTGTGTTGTATACACAGAATCAAACAAACACACTGGCATGTGAGTTTCCTTATAGTTTTATATTATATTTTTAGATTTAAAAGATCAGCAAATATTATTCAAACATGCCATACATTTTCATTCAATACCAGATTTAAATTTTTGTTGTCAACTAATGGCATAATTATATATTATTTATTCTTATTCTTTAATGAAATCAAATGTTACAGTTATCCGGGGACTTTAAACTGATTATTTGTCCCTTTAAGTCAGCACATGTTGATTGGTTTAAGACACTTTTAATGTATTATAGAAAATGTTTGTAGTCTTGCATTAGGGTCTTGGATCTTTATATAAAGGCTTGTGTTCAAACAGGAAAGCAATAACTACCATGGGATTTATTCATTTTAATTTGTTAGTACTATACTGTTTAATTTGTTAGTACTATACTGTATTGATTTCCTACTGTAACTATCCTGCAGTGTGTTGGTGTACATGGTAACATGGTTTACAGATCTGCATATCTAATTTAAAGAACAGTAGATTGTAATTGATAAAAAAGAGTATATACAGACTAATAATGCAGATGGAAGTATAGGTGTGTGTGTGTGTGTGTGTTATATGGAATAAAGAGTTGATTTGATATGACACATGACTGCTCCCAGTCTCACTGATGCGCAGGTTCTGAGCAGAGACTTGACAGTGTGTGGTGCTCTATGGTCTACACTGTCAGTCAGGATTAGTCCTGTGTCAAGCTATACTAATGAAGGGAATCCATACTAAACACATAGCACACACACACACACACACACACACACGCATGCACACACACACAGTATATATATGCTGACAGCAAAGAAAAATAATCTGACAGGCATGCCTGTGGAAAATACCCTGTATGCAAACAGAGACACACACACCCCTCTTTATCTCTCTCTCTCTCTCTCTCTTTCTCTCTCTCTCTCTTTCTTTATGACTCTCTCTCCCCATTAGAATCAAACCCAGTGCTTTTTCTTATTCGCCATAGCAACAGCCCAACTGCCTTCTAATGTGGAGCAGAGCTCACACATCCACTGCCACTGGGGAAGGAAGAAAGAAAGTTCACGCATATCTCTTCCCCTGTCAGCAGCCTGGTGTCCAGACAGATCGCCATGGTGATGGATAAAACAACAAACCTGGGTCCGGCTGCTGGATCACATCGTTACAGTGCTCTTAGGCTCTCTGTCAAGTGGGATAACTTGTGAGGCTTTGGCCTCACACCTCCTCTAGAGGGCGCTGGAGGATAAGCCATGCTTCACGCGCTCTGTCGGCTAGACATTTCAGAGCAGTAATAAAGGGAAGTTATTAGCTTGGTTGGGTCCTTGCCAACAGGCAGGTCAGTGTGATGTGGAGTCCAGCAGTTTTTCTAACAGGTCAGTGGGACAGTGAAAGGCTACAGGAGAAATAGACGGCTGTCCGTTAGAGAGAAGCAGTGGTGAACTACCAAGATCACACCCTGAACACCCTGCTGCCCATAACCAGACTGTGTGTTTGTGTGTGTGTGTGTTTGTATGTGTGTGTGTGTCCAAGTGTGTGAGTAGGTACGTTTGTGCACATATATATACGTTTGTGCATAGATATGTGTGTTTGTATATACATTTGATGCTGTTTTATGATTATAATGACTGCATGATGTGGCCACCAGGACCAGCTGGTGTGATTTCTTACAGCCTTACATGATGGGGGAGGGGCAAAGCTTAGAATTTTTATGATTAATGACAAGAAATATCAATATGAATACAAAAAACCACAAACGTTAATCATTTGTGTCCCGTTGCAAGACGCGCACACCCATATGTGTGGGTTTTTGCTCATTTGATTAAAAACAATCCATTTCAGCACTAGGTTTGCCGAAGCTCAAAGTTCAAATGTCACTGGGTCAAAGGGATTATAAAGGTCATCCCATCTCTTCACGTGCCCTGAGGAACATGGAGCCAAGAAACACATCAAATAGAAAACACACACACACACACACACACACATTATGCACGTTCCACATTCAATACACTCCTGATGCTGTGCACAATAAGGCCGATAAGATCAAAGAAAATAATTGCATTTGCACCCAGCAGTGTTTCGGTTTGCAGCTAAATGCCCTTCACATTGCCAGAAGTATGAGAACGTCCCACCCTCCCCAAATGAATGCATTCTACACAACCCATTTTCATTAGAGGGGTGTACATGCACCACCAAGATCATTTTTCATTTTTCCTGACACGCGCTCGCTCGTGCTGCGGTTCACCAGATTGCCGTCTGCGTTCGTCGAGCATGTGCAGAGCGGCGGAGACGGTTTATGACATAATGGCCGTCTGACTTACGGCCGAATCGGTGGTGCTGAGTAGGAAAGTGCTTTCCCATCAATGGCAGCAAATTTCTGCTCTCCAAACGCCAACAAAAAGGTCCATAAAAATGATATGTTGGCTTGAGATTCAGACCTTCTCTCTCGCTAGGAACCAGGGTGGTGTTGGTTAGATGTGATTTTGAACATTTAGTGATTTTTTTTCCTCCATATATTTTGCTCTTTGATGATCACTGTCCACCCACTCAGATACTGTCATTATTTCACTGAAACTGGGTTTTTCTTGCGTAGTGTCATCCAGTGGATAATGAGGGAAAAGCCCTCAGATCACAGTCTCTCACCTCCTTGATTAATAGACAGTATTAGTACGAACTACGTAATAGCAACAGTGAATCCCACTGGACAGAACAAGTTAATGGAACCCTCCTTTGGGTTTGGGAGGGGGACATGTACCAGCGTTCCCTTCTCCCTCTGTCAGAGTTTGTCAGGGAGACCCTTGTCATGTTTGGCACAGAGACGGAAGAATGGTGACTGTCCAGAGAGGCGACCAAGTCATCGGAGAGCCAGCATGGATGCTGGGTGTACACAGTCTACAGTCATTCACTCTGCTGTCCGCTGACAGGTGGCAGGAGGCGTGAGAGGCCACCACCCCACCCACGGCCCCTCCCCCACCCCCAGTACCCACTCGGCCGGCCGCCCCGCTCCGAAATTAGAGGGTCACGCAGAGAGGAGAAACACGGACGCTGCCATCGCCATTTGCCATCTGGGGAAGCAGGCAGGGGTTGTCCCTGACAACAGTTGCTAGGAGACAGCACAGCGAGTGCCTGCATGTGAGTGTGCTGTTAGGATCTCTGCTGTGTGAGAGAGGGAGAGGGAGACAGAGAGAGAGAGAGAGAAAGAGAGAGATAGAGCATGTCACATGTAGGACTTGGTGAAATGTCATGTCTCTATGTAAACTACTGTGGGTGGCGAGAGAGATCTGATGTTCTTTCACTGCTCTGGTCTTTGAATAAGGCTGTGGCTATTAGAAAATGATGGCTATTAGAAAAATGCCCTGAGGTCTACACCTGAGACACGGAATGTCAGGATTCCAGGCATGATCAGGACTGGTCCTGGTGATCTATCACCAGCAGGATTTAGTTCCAACCCTGTTCTAACCCAGTTTATCAAGTCTCTTCCAGTTAATCAAGTCCCTCAGCATCCTAAGATTAGAGACAGCTGTGCTTGATTAGGGTTGGAACTACAATCTGCATGGAGGTAGATCTTCAGGATGGGCTCGGACACCCCTGCGCTAAACACCAGCTCTGATGAGAGAGCATGCTGACTGCTGGGGCATGAGGAGAGAGGCAGGAGAACAGGGAGCAGGGCAGGGCAGTAGGATGGGATCGGGGGGTATGTTTCACAGAATGTTCAATAAGGATCTCAGGGAAACTGTAGATGTCACCATGGTGACAGAGGATGATCATGAATGTAGGTAACCATGGACCTACATTCTCTTAACACTTGTTAATCCTGTCTCTCATAAAGGAAGAAAAAGAGAGGGGGAAACGTTTCAAAGCCTTTAACCAAATCATCACCAAACAATCACACATTCTCATCAGCTCAGTAACCTCACACTTACACCCACACACACACACAAGCACTCAAACACACACACACGTACAAACACATGAAGAGTTATTTAACTAGTGTTAAGAGAATGACTAGTGTTAAAAGAATTAAAGATTCCTGGTTATGTGTTGATGTGGTGATGTGTTTTTATTGATCTTTATTTAATCCTTACTACTGATGCATTTCATAGGTCTGGAAACAGCTTTTCAATTAACCTTTTAAAATCCTTAAATCTTTTCCATTTCATTGACTATTTGAGACATTTAATCTAACCCAAAAGCCAAAACATGATTGGATAACTTTTGATATGGCCTTTGCTGTGGTTACCATGGTGATTGAGTTCTCTTCTCTCGCACGTCACACATGCACACAAACAACACACAAAACACCTCTCCATCCCTGTGTGTGTGCGTGTGTGTATATATATATATATATAAAGAGAAATAAATGTGCAACTGAGATGTAATTTAAATAAAA
>JAOYMR010000026.1:16904354-16911854 GCA_025802075.1 Tenebrosternarchus preto
AGATAGATAGATAGATAGATAGATAGATAGATAGATAGATAGATAGATAGATAGATAGATAGATAGATAGAGAAAGAAAGAAAGAAAGAAAGAAAGAAAGAAAGAAAGAAAGAAAGAAAGAACAAATGATAGATTTCTGGGAAGATCTTAAATAAAAACTTACACACCATCTATGTGTATAAGATGTATATCATCTGTATATCATACCATCTATGTGTATAAGATGTATATCATAGTTTTAGCACAGTTTCTGTTTCACGGGGCACTTTGATCTCAAAAGAGGCATTAAATGACACTGCACTGTGCATTTAGCCTTGGAGGAGGGAATGGACTTTTTGAAGTTTATTTTAGAACTCCTGTGCTCCAATCAAAATCGTGTGAGTTTGGCCGTTCCCATCCATTCCACCCTGCCCCCAGTGCATCTTGGGGTTCCTTAGTAGAAATGTTCGGATCTCTGTGTACTCTTGCTCTCTTTCTCTCTATCTCTCTCCCTCCCTCTCTCTTTCCCTCTCTCAAACAAGAGGCCCTTGTGACTAAGTGTTCAGACCTGGGCCCAGAGGAAGCAGCCAATAAAGCTAAAATATGTAGAATTGAGCTCAGAGATCATGAGGGACTGTTTGAATTGGACAGGCGTGTTTCCGCTGTGGTCTGCCTGCCAGAGGCGGTACTCAGCTTGACAGTCCTAACGGCTGTGACACTCACCTCAAATCAACTTTCTGAAAATAGCTACAATGTTTTACTATATCAAAGATCTGCTCATTGGAGAAGCTTTTGGATCATTTTGTGTTTCCGATGATCCATTGACCACATGACAATGAAATTCACTGCTTTGTTAACTGAAGAATTGATAGAAGAATTGAATTATTATTATTGAACTATTCTGGGTTTGTGTGCTGATTTTCTATATTTATAAGTAGGCTTGCTGTCTAAGCTTCTTCTTTCTCTCGCCATCTATGTGTGTATGTGTGTTTCAAAAAGCTGGGGAAAATATCCATCCAAGCGGTCTTTTTCTTTATAACTACACTGTAGTAACAGCAGTAAAAACATTCTTGATCTTTGAGGGGGTTTATATGGAAATTTAAGGCTTGTTCCATTTTAACATAAGCTTGGCAAGAGTCTGATACCATATATGCCGTGTGGCTTGGTCTGATGTGGAGACATGCAATTGTGTGGAGTCACAGTGGAAGACACTGAGGTTGGACCATATAGCTTCTGAAGGCACTTAGCAAATTGAAAACGCACCTCCACCTGTATATTTCCACAGAATCATGCAAATTATGATGGCTGGGCGCAAATTAACACTGTAGAGGCTAACACTAGGTGTTAATTTGACACTGGAGTTTTTACTGTGCAGACATGGGTGACTTGTCATAGACATTATGGCACTGCAGTGTGCAGGACCTTGCACAAATAAAACGTTTTCGAGTTTTATAGAACATCATTATTTGTATTCCGCATTCATGCGCAGTTCAGTGACCGTTGGAGAAGGGAGTGAGCGCACAATTAAAGTCACTCATCGAGCCTCGCTTTTTAAAGCGCTTTACCCTCTCGTCAACGGGCCAAACCAAACGAGTGGCTAGGGAAGTCTGAATTAGAAACGTCGGAGCGGAAGGAGGCGGGGGAAAGGAGGGAGAGAGAGCAACCCTTCCCACATGTTTTTGGCTTTTCTACGGCAAATCCAGATGTTGGGCTGATGGCTGTTGGACTGCTTTTTTAAACAGTGCACACCCGTCTGCAGATTCATATAACCGGGGTCTGCAGTTTTACCCTCGACTCCCACCTTCCCCCATTCAGCCTCGTTCTTCCCTACAAAAGAGACGCGCTAAAATTATAGCCGTGGGAAGATTATCCGACACTAAAGGTGATTCATAGAGCGGTAGCTGATCTGTTCCCCTCGCTGTTCGCTCATGGTACGTTCTCGGTTTTGCATGATCACAACATTTCTGTTGCACGCCGGTGTCACAAAAGCGGAGGAGGAGGAGGGGTTGGGGCTGGTTGAGGGGAGCCGCTTCTCTGATGAATAGTGCGGAGCTGCTTGCTGGAAGCTGGCCAGCGTCCCTGTGAAAAGCGCGTTGAGCAGCGAGATGGGATGCCTTGACACTGTTGTCAATCCGGTCTGCATGCAGTGAGCGAAAGAGCTCGGTCCGACTTCGCTAGCTTACACACCAGGCACAATGGAATGGATGCTGCCGATGATTTAGGCCGGGAAAGAAACGTCTGGGTTTTTTTGGGAATTAATGCTTTCTGCATCTGGACTAATTATAGAGAGGACATATATTTGACCAAGTCAGAGAAATTCATGCCTGAGGATCCTTGATATTGTGAAGGTAAGATTAATCACGTCGGCGTCTGCCCGCTTGTTTCCATGGGCTGCTAGCTAGTCAGCCCCGTTAGCGAACTAGCTTTCTTTCCTTGATGGAGAGCCATGCTGTACGGTTGTATGTCTTCACCATTACACCCTGTCCAAAACACAGCAACACAACGGCGCGATTTACACCAGGATGACTAGCTACGTACTTCGCTAGTTATCATACCTAACAACCAAAGCCAAAGAGTAACGTTACCGTCATTATGTATTTCATATGGCCAGTAGAGGCAGTCAAAACTAACACAGACCACGTAGATAACTAGCAATACTTAGGTTAGCAGTCCTGTCCTACTTGTGTAAACTGTCCATTGTAATACAGCATTCTGGCTTAATGTAGTTCGCCAGATATTTTTATGGCATCCTCTTATTGCTTTAAAAATAAAACAAATATTTTAATCTTTTTTTAAGGTTTCCTGTAGATTATTCTAGAAAGTCTCGTAGTCTCCTCGAGCTCTGACTGTGTGTAAGGACAAGTTTTACATACCAAGTTGTGTCGTTGTTGCTAACAGATTTCCTGTCCTATTGGTCTGTCGGGATCATTCATTGTACTGTGTTTATAGTAAGATACCTAGCGCCCGTACTGGAGTCATTACAATTAGCTAAATATATGTCCAGATATCTTAAAGAACTGAACTGATTTGGTTGAACCCGGTCATACACAATGCATGTGTGTGTTCATCCGTATTAGATTTCAGTGGCTAAAGGATTGGGTCGTTAGAATGTAATTTTTGTGTGTTTATGCAACAATTAAAAAAAAAAGCTCAGTCTAGCTTTATAGGTGATGGGGAGTTTGTACTATCAGGTAAGCGCGGTGTGGTGGATGTCTTACTGTGGTGCAGTCGTACTCCCTCAGTTCTGCACTGCAGGGCAGCTTTGTCAGCAGCTAATACCAGCTACCTCTGTTACCTATCCTGAATACTGACACTGGTGTGGCCGCTTTCTCCTCACTGCAGTGGAGCTCCGACGAAAGAGGATTGATTAGTACAGAAGGTCTAGATGTTTTAGCTCGTCTTCATGAAGAGATGCCTTTATAATCTTAAACATCATGCCAGCTACATTGAATCTTCATTTTTTTAGAAGCTCTGTGGTGCTGTCCAAGGATATCTTTCTCAGTACCGGACTTGGTGCGGTTTTCCCCTTGTGATGCTTTAAAACAGGTCATTAAGTCTGCATTAGGGTTGTCTTATCAATGGCTTAGGTGTTCATATTAGAATAATCTTATGGACTGCCGCCTGGTTCAGGTAACCATCTTGCCCTGAAATTCACTGCATTGTTCTCTCTGGCCATTTGTCTTATTACTGAAAACTATAATAAAGTCATAACAGTTCACTTTTAGCTGATAATAAACCCCTGAGCATGTAATGATATGTAGTTGTTAAAATGATATACATATGCATTAAAATTAAAGTTGCCATAAATCATTTGGCACCTGTTGGAAGAAGTTAGCTGAATCATTATTTTATGATCTCTGCCCAGGCTCCTGACATTATATTGTTAACGACACTCACAGTCCGTGCAGTCAAGCAGGTTGCCAGATTGTAAACCTGAGGTACGGTGCCGGCCCCCTCCCCTCACACACACACTACACAGAGGCTAATCATGTCCAGTAGGTACGAGACTTCAAGCTGCAGTGAGGACAGACACTTTTGTGAGATGGTCCCACCACTGGAGTGTGACCAGTTCCTAGAATTCATTGCCATTGTGGTGTTTTGGAGAAATGGCAGGTAGTTCTTATGGCAGGTAGTGGTTTTGGTGAGACTTTGAACGATGCTGGAAATAGGCAGAAAGCTCGCTAGCCAAATTTCTCGTGCTACACAAACGCCAGCGCTGAGTTGACTCAGAGTTTGGCTTGGGATGACCACGATCACGCAGGCCAAAATGGTGCCGGTCTGCACATCCACCTTACTGTTTAAAAATACAGGCATTGAGAGCAGACGCCTAAAGACAGAGCATGCACTTGCAGCTTTATCCAGAGATTGATGTGTTGATGAAGTGCAACACCCCCCCCCCTCCCCCAAAACATTGACTCACCGGGAGGGGCTAGTCTCACCCACCGGCCACCAGGGCTAGTCTCACTCTAAGGGGTTTTAATCTCAGTTCACACATGCTGGGACTAGTCTCACACATTGGTGACCCTTTTCCACCAACGACGAACTGTAACCGTTCTGCTTCGTGCACCGTTCCGGTTCGTACTTCTGTAAACCCGCCTTGTGTTTACACCAGTTTTTATTGGATCTAAGAATGCATCATCGAGCATTCTTGGAGTGCGTGGCACAGTGCACACGGGAGAAAATAGTAGTGACAAGATGGCGCAAAGATTACCTGTGAGCATTAGCGTTGTTGCTACAAATGTTTGTTTTTTTATAGATGTTTGTCGAGCTTTTTTTTTTTAAAGAGTCTTTGTACTCTTAGTTTTTTTTCAGCTTGCTTTTTTACCTGCTCCTTTGTGCGTGAAAACCCTAGTTCCAGCCAAATCTGCCATCAACTCCTCTTTTCTTGACATGCCCACGCAAGCCGTCACGGTTCTTGCCGGAGAACCTACTGTTATTTGGTTACAGCTGGGAACGAAGTTTTACGGGTCCGGAACCTGTTTATTTTGTTGGAAACACTGAACGGTTTCAAATTAGGTTCTCAAACTGGAACGGTTCTGCTTTTTCGTTGATGGGAGAGGGCACTTGTGGAGGCTGGTCTCCGTTCGCACGGCCCAGGTCTAGACTTGCTCGTGCTGGACATTGCTTGAAATGATTTATGTTTATCTTCAACTTGAATTTGCAACATGAATTTCAAGCACCTGTCCTGCATGAAGGACAGTTATCCAGCACCTATGGGAGGGAGAGTTAGATGTTGGGAGTTCAGAATAGAAAGTGTGACTTAGGGTGGGTTGTGGAGGAGTGTATGGGAGCTGGAGAAGAGTGAAAGAGAGAAGGTGGCAGAAATGTTAGCATGACTGAGAGAAATTTGCCACGTCTCTGTTGGGAGGGGGGAAGCACCACTTCACAGGTCAATAACAAACTTGCACAGTAGTGTTTAGGCAGAGATTCTGATGAGTGCACTCACTCACACACACACACATGCACACGTTCACTCACACACACACACAGTCATACATGCTCACAGTCGTCATTGTGCCATACACTTTGGTAACGTCGCTGGTTACTGTCTTTGTGTAGTCTTTAGCCGTGTAGACAGGCGTGTTTGGACCCTGGGAGAAGAAGGAAGAGAAGAATGAAGGGATGTGTTTTGTCCTCCAGTACCTTCTCCCTCCCCACCCCACCCCCCTCCTTCCTTAGTGGGGAGGAAACATGAACCCTCCTGCTTTTATCAGCTCCATTGTTTGTGCTCCTCAGGGAGCAGAGCTTCCTGAAGGAGGCCGAGGAGCTCGGCGTGATTCTGAGCTCGCCTTCCATCCCTCCACGCTAGGACACGGACGAACATTTAAGGAATTTCTCTCATTTCTCTCGTCCTCACGTTTTTGAACTTGACCTTTATGGAGGGTGGGGGCTGAGGAGTGAGTAAGTGCAGCATCGGTCCAGGTGACAGTATATGATCTGTTACTCATGTATCCACACAAGCCAGAAGGAGAAATGGATAGGAAAGAGTGAAGGAGTGAAAGGAGGAAGAGTGTTCACACTGTGGTGTGACTGAGAGGAAGATGAAGATTCAGCATCGCCACCATTCTTTCAAATCTGTAGGGGGGGTTGGCAAGCAAGAGTGGAAATGCAAATACAAGTGATGCAATCAGCATATGTTTGAATTTTAATTTACACAACCTTGACTGATTTGTCAGTCAAAGCAATTTTGTGGCAGGCTTGTGTTTTAATGCCACAGCTGTACTCTGCCCCTCGGCAGTTTGTTTGCCACAAATGTGTGTGTGTGTGTGTGTGTGTGTGTGTGTGTGTGTCTCATCTACCAAGGATGTTTACCACTTCACACAGTAATAACAATGTGAAACACACGCATACACACACACACACACACACACACACACACACACACACACAATGGGATGCTGGTCATTCCAAGTGTGTTTCTGCACTGGAAACCGTACTGACTGTGTAACTCCAGTCAGAGGCAGGAGAAGAAGACTTCTGAAGACATGCACACAGTCGCCTGAGGGAGGGAGGCCTCGGCTTCAGTCTGTGTGGGTTTGGTTTATTTACTTTCTTCTGCTGCCTGCTTTTAATATTAATAATCTGCAGTCATGCGTGTCCTTGAGCCCAGCCGGGGGGGAGGCCACGGTGAAGCCCGTCACACTCGGACCTTCATCAAGCCCCTGTCATTCTCTTCACCTGAGCCGTCACCGGGGTCATCCTCACCAGTCGTCAGCAGTGCACTGGATTAACCGTGGCTCCTACCCATAATGCTAGAGGAGGCACCGATATCAACCCGAAGGCACAGGATCGGGTTGATATCAGCAAAAATGCTGCGTCGGATATTGGTGAAGACGTTTTTAAGGAAACCCGATTCGATACCATCTGAAATCCGGGTTTGAAAATAGCACAGCAGTGTGTGATAACAGTCCGGTTCATTTGAGCAGGGCCACATGATAACATTTGAACAGCTCAGATGCAAATATCTGTGCACTTGCACATGTGATGATTTTCATTGTTATTATTGTGATAACAGGAAAACTGCTGTTTGCAGTTTCAAGCTGCTTTTTACGGTAGACTGGAAGAAGCTGGAGATGTTAACTTCAGATTTAACTCTGTCCGTACATCTTTTTACCAGAAAGAACATCCATGTTGTAATCATTATCAGATTATATTTATGTCAGTTTCAAGAGATTAAGTGAAGAGAGACTGGTAGTACAGGTAGCCTCTCTGCTCACGTAGTGCCTGGTGTGAGTTTGGTGTGTTAGTGGTAAAACAGTAATTTTATGCTGAAATTCTTATATTTACTTGTATTTGTTTGTCATATCAGACCAGTATCAATATTGGGTGATATTCAAATGCATGAAATCGGTATCACATCTCTATATAATACTAATGCTAAGAGTTTAGCCCTAAATTCTGCTTGGTTGTTAGATTGTTAACACAGAGTCTGGCTGACTTGGCTAAGTGTGTGTGTGTGTGTGTTTGTGTGTGTGTGTGTGTTTCTGGGTGAGTGATCTGGTGAAGGCTGGTTTCTGGGTG
>JAOYMR010000026.1:16940400-16973316 GCA_025802075.1 Tenebrosternarchus preto
CGGCCCAAAACTGCTACCCGCCCCTTTAACCCCCCCCCACCCCCCCCCGGGCGGGGGCCCAAAACCGGGGGGGGGGGGGCGGGGGGGGGGGGGGGGGGGGGGGGGGGGGGGGGCCCGGCGGCCGGCTCACGCCCTCCAGGTCGCAGATAGTGAGGACTCCGTCGCTGGGCAGGGAGGGGGGCGGCGGGGGGGGCAGGGCGGCCGTGAGTGAGGAGCTTCGCTGCTGGTACCAGCGCTCGTCCGGATCACTGAAGGAACACTCACGGGTGACACATACGGGCTCCAACGTGGGGGACGGACGCGTGGGGAGAGTGGGGACGCTCGCCAAGTGCTCACCAGGTGAGACACACACACTTACACAAACACACACACACACGCACCTTACTTGCACATATTTATTGTTATAATGCATCATATATGTTATAAAAGAGTACTTTTTTTTACATCTCTTATCTAATAAATCCACACTTCATTTTGGAGTGTGTAAGTCACAAGACTTTTTGTGTGGGTGTGAAGGGAGAGTGTGAGAAAGAGTGTTGTCTTGAGTCATTCCTGCTATAACAGTTTACTTAAGTGCATTCCTATGAGGTGTGTGGAGTTAGCCTGTCAGGGTGGTCTCTGTGTGTGTGTGGGTCTACAAATTGCCCCTCTCTTGAGTGGCAGGAACACACACAAGCTCTGCGATGATGGAGTGTTAAGTAGCTACTGTAACAGCCTGCTCCATGAAAATGCTTGATTGTGTGTAATAACTGGTGTGTGTGTGTGTGTGTGTGTGTGTGTGTGTGTGTGTGTGTGTGTGTGTGTGTGTGTGTGTGTGTGTGTGTGTGTGCTTCTAGCTGCCTCCCCACACAGCCAGAGGAGTGGAACTCCATGCAGTGAGTTGGGGGTCACCCCTCCCTGCAGCCCCCAGCACATACTCAGCTGGCAGAGTGGGTAAGAGCTGGCTCTGGCACTGGGGTGGGGGGTTGCCAGAGTGTAAAAAAAACCCTACTAACTCCTTAGTGTTTTAGTAGTTTAGTCTATTTACAAAGTTATAAAAACATATTTTTAAAAAGCATCTAAAATCTTGATATTAAAGTTATTTCTGCTTGCTGAATTCTTTTTTTCCCATCTAAGTAGAACATCTAGACATTTAGAGATTCATGTATAAAGATGTAGGTGCTAATATTTACATTAAACAAGGCATAGTGACTATTCTAGTGATCCCCCACCAAGTCAGTTTATGGTAACAGTCTGACAACACTTTACCAGAGGGTTTCATCATACGGAGGACTAACCGATGTCACAGTGGCCTTTAGGCTGATGTCTGTTAAATACGCAGCACTTTGTAACACCTGGTTGAGGTGAAGTGTTGTCAGAAATCTGTTAGGGAAGCCAGGTGTAATCCATCCGCTAGTCCCTCAAAAATAAAACTCCCTAAACTCTGATCAATCTAATGAAATGCTCTGTTGAAATCACAGGGTGTGCAGGTTTCATGTCATTTTCATTCTTCTCGTATGCAAACAAGTCCGGCTGTGGTTAAGCTTTGATGCGCTGGTCAGAGTTTGAGCTGTGGAACGCGTTCGAAACGCTGGATTCAGGTGTTAGGGGTGTGCTAGCGTACAGCCGAGTGGCACTAATGCAGCTCGCCCTAGTGGAACGTCCGTCTGGGCACCTCCAGAAGGTCACCCCATCCTAACCCGCTATGCTGCTCTTTCAACCGTTACCTGCTGTCACCATCTCCCAGCTGCTAACCTCTTCTTCTCTTTCTTTTTTCTTCTCTCTCTCTCTTTTTCTGTTCTTTAACCCCTTCTGCTTAACTGCTGTGTCTGGTGTGTGTGTGTGTGTGTGTGTGTGTGTGTGTGTGTGTGTGTGTGTGTGTGTGTGTGTGGTGTTTTTCTCTGGGGCAGTGATACAGCTCAACGCTCTCCCACTGAAGACCACTCTCCCTCTCACCAAAACACTGAACAGTAGAGAGGTACTCTCTCATTCTCTCTCTCTCACTCTTTCTCTCTGCATGGGGATTAGACCTTTTCTTTCTCTGTATGCTCTTGTTTGTCCTTAGGAACTTGAGATCTAACTCTAAACAGCAATATTGGGAGAGAGCAGCACTTAAAATGTGTGTGTGTGTGTGTGTGTGTGTGTGTGTGTTTTGTCACAGATCGTTCAGTGATAGCTGTTTCCTGAGCAGCCCCCTGTGCTCTGAGCTAGCAGATGTGCAGTGGTATGGTCACGAGAAGACCAAACCAGGAACGCTCGTCTGAACCCGTCCTCCATCCCCGCCTTTCTTGCTTCCCTGGAACAGTGTTCTCCAGGCAGGTCTGGCCATGGGCTGGACCTCAACACACCTAGACGTGTATGGCTGGAACCCCACCCACCCCCTCCACCCCCTTCCCCATCTTTCTGTATGTGTGCATATCCAGCGGTACAGTGGATCTGGGCTACAGGATCGCAGAGGTTGGACTGATCTGGACTTAAGCAGAGTGCAAGTTGATCTTTCTGACCCTCCCCCTGCTTAACTTTCGAACTCTGAACTGTGACCCAGTTAGCTGCCAGCCGATTGGTCCGTATGCACAAACCCTCATTGTCCAGTCCCGTTGCTGGAGTAAAGTGTGGGGGTGTGCAGCAGAGATATGTGTATATGTATGTGTCTGCATTCTAGTGAACCACCTGTGTCACTCACACATCTGTGTGTGTGTGTGTGTGTGTGTGTGTGTGTGTGTGTGTGTGTGTGTAACTCTGCACTGAAGATGGAGGATTCAGAATTCAGACCTCCGTCACACACATTCCTGCGTTGCTGTTATTAATTACATTTTCATGTGCTCTGTTCAGTCAAGGCGAATGCAGTGAATCACAAGCCCCGCCCACAAAGTGAACCACGAACCCTTTGCTCCTCCTTTTTGAACTTTGCTGGTTTTCCTCGTTTATTTGTAATGTTCTGTAAAAATCTGAGTAGAAGTGAGTTTAAACAACACAGAAGACAGCAGCTGAACCACCTCGGAGGCAGAGACCATAAAAAGGCAGGATTTTGTACATTGTTCCATTAAATATCATCAAGTGTGATAGCTGGTGTGAAAGGCTAACCCACATCACGCCTTGCAATGACTACTGACTGCTTCGATGAAGTATTCTTCCCAACAAACTCAGCCTCGTGTTTAAGTCGAACATTCAAAACTACAATCATTAGGGTTTCTCTACCCTCGGATATCCCAGGTAGTCTGTGAATCGGATGAAGCTCATTACTTCAAGCCTCATTGCTGATTGTTACTGACACACTGATGGTTGGAGTAAAAATTCAGTTGTCATTGGAGGGCTGTGTGTGGATGGTCTGTCTGGTGTTTGGAGAAGGATCGAATTCAGTGTCAATTGTAGTCATTTTTAAACTGATTGTTGAACTGACTGTTGGGGATTCGTGGGTCTCTGTCCGTGTGCAACATTTGTTCATCGTTTGCGGGGCTCTGGCAGGTAAATGGTCTGGATTCTCTTTAGTAGGATCTAACAGAGCATTAAGCTCTAACAGGGACTGTAGTTTCAAACCAGCATGGTCCATTTCCCACAACGGCCATCCTAGTTTCGAGACCAACGAGGTAGACGGAGAGTGTTCCCAGTCTGCTACTTCAGAGGTCTCTCCTTCACCGATCATTATATGGAGGATTGCTGAGCCTCAGGTTGACCTTTCCCCTGCACCCTGATTCTCACTGATGAATCGTTGGAAGTGCTGGCCTTTCTCTCGTGTGCTTACATCTACAGCGACTGCCCAGCCACTATGGTGCTCCCAGCCCGTACTGTACACCGGCGAACTATAAATCCCACGATGCCCTGCTGTAAGGCCGGTGTTTATGCTGTACCGGCACGGCCGTGAAGAAGCGCGAGTCCCCACGGCCCCGCCGGGCGCCGCGACGTGGACCTCGTTCATAAACAGCAGCTGGTCTCGTTCGGAAAATCCGTTCAGATTGGCTTTAGTCGTGGAGTTTTTGCTCTTGTTAAGTGCCAGCCGGAACTGAATCTGTCAAAGTTCTGTCAGAAGTGCACTGTTCACCCTTGCAAAACCACAGAACAGGAGCACAAGCAAAAGGTATAGACATCTTACAGTATGAACACACACAGCACATTCTAATTCATCTTACCTCTCTGCCGTTGCATAGGAAGTAGTACAAGAGACGAGCATTCCAATACCCTGTATGAGCAGTATACATGTGTACAGTATACAGTGTACAGGTGTACAGGTATACAGGTGCCCGACCTCCGTTTGAAACCTCCACAGTGACCATGAGTCGTGTTACCGTAAAGTCACTTCAGCCTCTCGGAAGCTGAGATGATCACAGGGTGTTCATGTTTTGTTTTGTTGCGTTTGTTTGTTTAACTGTCAGGGAGATTTTAACTGAGTGAGAATTTCGCTGAAACCACTGGTGCCCTTCTGCTCCAGTCTGTCTCCCTGTGACAGGGAAACACACCAAGCCATACAGAACTCCTCACACCCCACCCCCCCAGAGCTCACATGAACACACTCACATATGCACACACGGGAAAGACATGCTTAAACAGACATGTAAAAGCACACTGGTATCTTTGGTTTGGGGTTTTATGGGATGTGTACATGCCATCACAACCTTGATAGATGTTCCTACATTTGTGATTTCAGCAGCAGGGTAGGAAACCCCATGAGATATTACAGGGCAATATTACTGTAAAACGGAACAGCAGTTGTTACAACCGGATATAGTATAATTCTTACTATTACCCGATATCGTACAATTCTGCCTCCGTAAATTGTCTCTTGCAGGAAATGATTCAGTATTAAAGCCACAGTGATGTTTTGGAGGTTAACTGGATTAGGTCTTCTTCCCTTGCATGCTCAGTCTTCATTGTGCATTACTATTAAAACAAAGTGGTAGAAACCAAGAGATCCCTAACTCTTTAACCAGAACGAAACATCTCACCCCCACCCCTGCAGTGCTTCGGTTCAGGCTTTGTGGTTAACCATCCCCTCAGCAGTGAGAAATGTGTTCTCTCCTCATCCTCGCCTTCCTACCTATATTGAATAACAAACCTAAACCTTTTATAACAAAAGATTAAACTAACACATTTATCAACATATATGGAAATCTCTATGGAAACCTGTCTGGGTTATTTTAAAAGAAATAAAAAAAACATCTTCAGATGTTTTAAGTTGTTTTTTTTTTGTTTGTTTGTTTATTTTTTATTGATCAGTATTTGTTTTATTTTCTTTTATTTTTCACTAAGTTGGGACATAGTAACAAACCCTTTCAGGTGCTACACGATGACCAGTTACTGCATTGTTTCCTAGCTGTAGACTTTTCCTAACTGTTGTCAATAGTTTTAATACAAGTTGTGCAAAATGAAGGATGTTAGTTACTGAACTGTGTTGGTCACTCCCTCATCCTGACAGTAGAGCATGTTCCATGAGTTTATGGAGTGTTCAGTTCAAACATAACCAGACACATTATAACGGTGTTGTAGGAAAAAAAAAAAATATGTGGAACCGTTGAGCAAAATGCCAGATTCCACAGTTAATTTATTCTTTTTCTATTAAGAATTTGTATAGTAACTTTACATTTTTCAAAAACCGTGTTGTTGGCAACTGATACTGAATTTTCCAGATGAGAAATGTGCTGGTTCTTGAGATTCTGAAAATAAATTATTGCTAAATGTTCTCTAAACTCAAGTGTGATTTTTCTTTTTCTTTTTTTTTCAGTTCTGAGGTCAGGGTTTTTTTTTTTTTTAAGGTCATTGTTTAATTTCATGAAGAGAGTGAATAAATTGGTGCATGTGATTAAAAATCAGTAATATTAATACATAATGAATCATTATTATTCATAACAGGACGCTAAGTAAAAGGTGACAGTGAATGCTCTTGTGCTTCACCCACTCCAGTATATTCCTTAAGGTCATGGTAAAATTGCTTTCCTCGTAACGGTTCATTTGAATATTGAATACATTTGAATACATGATGAGCCGTATAGGGAGAAGCCAGTGTATGGATCTGTTGCTGGGTTCCATGGATGGCTTTGAGATAAAACCCCCTGGCTTTCATCATACTGTTTTGATCAGAATTTCTCTTTCCTTAACCATTACATTATAATCATGAACATCAGGATAGTCTTGTAACATCAGGACAGGGTCTACAGGGTAATTAATTGACATATCGAGACCCTAAATGCAATCCAACGCTGCAGGGAAATCCATTCATGCAGTACATTTAATCTTTTCTTTGCGATAGATTCAGTACAGATAAGATTTAGTGATGAAAGGTAAATCACTATAGTGTTATAACTGAAGAAGGGCTTGCCTGCAGTTAACAGAGGTGACGAGGTAAAGGCATCTGGTCCTTAAGTATTGGTGCAGAAGGTTTTCGGTTTGCGTTGTGGACACAAAGCCTGTTGTCAGTAGGATGAGACTCCAGTGCTTTTTAAGTCATATCACAATGCAGAAACCCCAGGGTTCTGAACCACTTGACTGTCTTCAGCCCCACATTCCTGATTAATAGTCCATCTTGTGTGTGTGTGTGTGTGTGTGTGTGTGTCACCTGCAGCTGTTCAGAGACACTGCCAGAATCCATCGTTTTGTGTTCTCTCCTTTTACCACTCACACATTTTAGCTGTTTAGTTTAAGCCTAACAGACTTTTTGTTTTTGTAAAATCTTTGTTTTTCTAACAACTTTAGTGGAAGAGCTACATACATCATTCCAAGATAAAGATATTTGAAATCTCTCACCCACCCTCCATCCTGCTCTCCTGAAGAGCTCCTCGACAGCTCAAGCATCCCAGACCCTTCCCAGGAATAGTGTGGCACTGTGAACACTCACCAAGCCTTAATCAGTTCAGCAGGTGGAGGTGTCATTGTGAAGACAGTGAAGGCTTTAATGACTCAATGGAGTTTCACTCAGCCTGGCACTTACAGTTATGCAACAGCCTTGTGTGAGTCACTCAGCTGGCTCTCTGACATCTTCTGTTCTTAGGTCTGTCGGATTTCATGACACCCTCTGAAGATTTGTTATGTGGGCCGGATATCCAGAAAGATGTTTGCCCCCCAGACAATGGCTTAAAGTTTCCACTGGCCACAGGAAAACACAGGAAACACAGGGAAGTAAACAGTGGAGATTTGGCTACTGCTGGGTCAGATACATCCTAGTTGTTTGAGCTTCTTACCAGTGTGTGTGTGATTTTGTCTTCTTTGTACCTTTTGGATAAACAACGAAGTGTTCATCTTAATTTGGCGAAGAAACTATTTTTCAAGTTTCACTCATGTTAACTTGGTTTTATACCCAAACAGTCTGCTCCATACAAATCAAGTCCAGGTCTTCTAGAAGTGTTGCTGTAGCAACCCTGCAAGGTTTGGGGCACTGCAGTGTGTTTCGTTCTGGTCTTTGACAGCAGCTGGAAATTGTTATTCCCTAATACAGCTTAAGTGTGTGTGTGTGTGTGACTCCCACATGCTGTGAGAATGCGTTGTAAGTGTGAAAGGATGCATTTTCAGGGACTGTGCATGCACGTTTGTGTGTGCGCGTTTCCTCCTCTCATAAGTGAGAGTTTCAGAGTGGTGTGTTTAGAGTCACAAGCCTCTCATCACCATGGAAACTGCAGAAGGGGCTGCGGGGTCTATGGTCTGTGCTTTTTCTGTCCCTGTGAGAGATCTGCTGCATCTCTGCCAGCAAGGTCATGACATCTGGGCCTCTGAATGTATGTACTATTACAGAGAAAACATGACTGTGAATCACTGAGGAGAGGGAAGCCTATGGGAAAAATCTACTGCGCTGGACAGTGCCGGAAACAGCATAACACTGGTCATAAACACATGCCACACTACACTGCTCCGCTAGCAAGCAAGCTGAAGAGTAGGCTTTGCATCTCCAGGTAACTCCCATTTGATTCCTCAAGAGTGGTTCAGCTCTAAACCAACTTATACAAGCCTGATAACACATACTTGGCAAACCAAGTGAAATGCCAACAGCGTTGCTACTTTGGAGGAGGAATACTACTAGGAGGAATGAGTACAGTGTACACAAATGTGTACAGACATTTTTGTTTCTTCAATGTTGCCTCAAGTGCAGGAAGTCATGCTTCCTGTGACTCAGCATTCCCATCTACTCTAGGAATGCGAGAACTTTAATAGAACTTAGCAATCAGGACCCAGGTGTAAATGAGTCACCGGAAACCTGCGTATCCTCAGGGTTTTCATCTGTAAATGGACCGTTTCACGTGTTCCTGTCTTTTCCAGTAATTGTCATATAACAACCAAGAGACAGAACCACAGTTCTAGTTTGAAAGGATTTATATAGGAAAAGAGAAAACGAAACACACACACGTAAGAATTTCTAATGCAACACTGCAAAACAGTAAAACTGTTGGTAAATGTATATTATCTATGAATGTACATTTTATCTATGGAAAGAGTTTAATTGGAAAATGTTATACTGAACAGAATACAGTATTACTAAACACAGTACACCTGCATACAGACTCTCTCTTGCTCAGAAACAGTGCTGACGAGGCACAAAGTGACTGGATTTTACACCAATAAAAACACCAGATTTTAATTTAAAAGATTTATTTTCATTAGTGACTGGACAGTATTTACAATACATTGTCTATTTACAGAAAAGGTGGCATTGTGTGTACATGATGCAGAGATGACTCAGAGAGCATTGTACTCTACACATTTGGAAGGGTCTGTTGAGAAATGCTTTTGACAGATTGTCATTAATCTCTTCAAGCCCTGCAGAAGGGAGGAGTGGGAGATATTAGTAACACAGCACAGGTATACATGAATGTAGCAGACATGCTGAGCAAGAACAACAAGAACAAAAAACAACCCCATCATCAAAACGCACAAGTTCTACATCGAACACCAACCTGGATGTACTTCCGCTGGGTTTCGTCGTTGAGAACGTGAGCTACGTGTTTGGAGAAGATCTTCTCTCGGCCAGTACGGGCGTGAATGCCCACCATGGTCACACCGATGGGCCACGGGGCGTTTCCTATCGCCATCTGCAGGTACGCATCATTTGCCTGCATCCAACCAAAACTATTCATTTCTGCTCTTGCATTCATCTGAACACGAGAGCTTAGCGTTAGCAAGACAGAAAGTAGGCGTGTAGTAAACTGCAGATTTGCCACGTCAGACCGGAACGTCAGAAATAAAACATGAAAAAAGAGCCAATAGGAAACAAAGGAAGATCTACGTGGTTGGAGCTGGCAGTGACAGTGACTACACTGGGAGAAAACGGGGTACCCATCATTTAAATAAATAATCAAAAACTAATAATGGCAATCAATAAATAAATAAACAAGCCTAACTCTACTCCCTGCTCACACTACCACCATCCCGGCTGACGTGATGTTCTTATTATGGAACAGTGTTTTTTGCTTTCAGCTAGAGATAACAAAACTAGACAGCCAAAGAAAATGTCCATTTTTGTCTCCTCTGTACACTGACCACTCCACTAGAAGGCTTGGGGATGATCCAGGTGCTCTTTGGCTAAATGTGAGGCAACCGTTATGACCCTTCTTGATTAGGAGTGGTTTCCACAGTGCAACTCTCCCATGAAGAGCGTTTTTGTCTCTATCTGCTTGTGAAGTCAAGAGCTTAGTTGAAGAAAAATGCCTGCAGCTCTTCGACTGTTGTTTTAGGATGCTTTGTAACTTGGATGATTTTATACTGTGCCTTTTGAGAAATCTTGGCAGGCCAAACACTCTTGGGAAGATTCACTATTCTTTCAAGTATTCTCTATTTGCAGAGTACAGTTCTCACTGTGGTTCAGTGGAGTTCCTGAGACTTAGATATCACTCTGTAACCTTTTTCAGGCTGACAGATAGAAACTTTTTTCTGTAGTTATTTGCTTTGATCATGGTATAATATATGTATTTTGCTGGTACTGATACCAAGGCTCAAAATAAGCACAGTTTATACAGAGCTGGATCAGCTGTAATCAAGCCTGGCTGTGTTCTCTCATCTAGATGCGCTTGCCTCTTCGGTTTTAACAGGCTGATTTATCTACAGGGTAGTTACTGTTGGACGTGAGAGTTCAACCTCATGTATTTACACCAAAGTTAATTCAAATTTCTTGCAGTGTGTTTGTAAGTGGCACAATTACTAGACTTTGGGGTGGGAGAATAGAATTTCACCACACGCCACTTTTCAGAATTATGCGGGACTGGTCAAATATTGCTTTTCAAACAAACCAAATATCACTTGACCCACCTTTACATATTCCCTCTGCAGCATAAACTTAATGATGTCTGTAATGGATTCCTTAATGTCTGCAGGCAAGTTCTAAAAGGGAGGAAAGTTTAACATCAGGCTCAGTGAAATCCATCCCTCACAATCCTACAGAATGAAGCTTAGTTAAAAACGACGAACCTTCTTCCGAAGTTTTCTGAAGAGAGGCTTGAGGTAAGACTCCGTTTGTTTCTGTGTGGCGCTGGCCAGCTTTCCCTGTACACTGCGCTTAACGTGATCCTCTCTTCCATTGAGGTCTTTAGCCCACACACCTAGCAAGAACTGAACACACGTACCCAAAACTTACGCATACACAAAATCTGCCTGTGCAATTCAAAGGAACAGATTTGAGGACTTCCATTACAGTGCACAACAGGTTAAAAGTACATCATACCCGCAGCACTTTGTCTATGATGTCCATGTCTCTTACATCATCCCCAGTGCCCAGAGATTCCCCCAGAGCCTGCAAATATTAGGAGTGATTTAAAAAAACATTAATTAGATCGCAGTCTTAAAATATATGGAGAGAAACAGCCAGAGAAATAGAACAGCAAATGAAGATTCAGCATTTGTAAAGAATGTAATGGTGGAATGGTGTTATGGTAAACTGAAAAAATAATGCTGATTTCAGTAGTTAGTCTGCAGCACCATCTGCTGGTTGAAACCCTTCACCCAAATAACTCCATCAGTTCACACAAATCAGCTTGAATACAGACAGAAAGGTATCATGTAGGGATTTGGTAACCTCCAGCTCCTCGATGGTGGTATTCTCTTCATGCACTTTCAGATCATGCTGCGTGTCCACCTCTCCAGCCTCCTGTCCCCCCACGATCTCATTCAGGTACTGCTGATCAATCTTATCCATAGCCGCCTTCAGATCGTTCCTCAAACCCTACGCACATGGACAGTCCGTCTCAACTCACAATCCCAGGACTAACGCTCTGACTAAAAACAGCCCTTTTCGTTAGATGAGACCGCTTGCCTTGTTCACTTCGGGTGCTAGAATTTCGATCTTGCGGAGCCGCTGAAAAGTGTCATAATCGGCCTCTCCGAACAGACGCACTGGCTCGCCGCGCTCCCTCAGACGCCGGATCACCTGCACCAAGCCCAGGGTTATACAGGACTGACCCACCGGAAGAACAGGAAGAGCAAGTCAAATGACCAGCCACTGGTGGGATTTACCTCCTGTCGGGAGAGGGTCATTGGTAACTTCTCCTCCGTGAGCTCCAGCTCCAGCGCAGGAGTAGCTGAAGTGGTCGGCACCACGGCCTCCTCCTTCTTCTCATCCAGCTTTTGAAAAGGGACAAAATAAAAGCCAAATTACTGACCCTGCTTCCTTGTGTTTTGAATCACTTCCTGTCCTCACAATGCTGTCATGGCAAGGATTTGAATTATTACCTCAGTTAGTACTGAGTGCTTGGAGAAAAGCATAATTAATAAAATAAAATTGCTGTTTAGTTAGGCCCATGTATATCATTCAAAATCAACATGATACAAAAATATTATGTCAATAATAATAATCCTCAGAAGGTAAGAAATTACCAGATCTCAAAACATAACCAACCAGAAATCCACTGGGATATCCTCAGTGGCATCACTAACCCAGTTAGCCATGTTTTACAGTGCCTGGTACAGCAGACTCTAGCATTACTGGATTACAGAAGTCTGGCATATCATGCAATTACCTAATACTTAAAGCAGCCAAGTCAAAAACACACAATAAGAAAAACACACAAAAAAATAAGAACTGCACAAATCAGACATCAGACTTCTTCAGATATGGGCAGGTAGATCTGATCAATAATCCTCAAATATTTGCCTATACTTCTTTAAGGGCAAAGGCAACAAAATGCCAGTCACGTACAGTAATGCCATCAGTTTAGTACAAACACCGAAAGCAAGGCTTATTTACAACAAGCAAAGTAAACAAATGGAACAAAGCCTATGCTTTCGTCATGCTTAAAGGGAATACAACATTCGCAAAGGGGGTCATGCATTTTGTCCATACAGAGCCAGCCACTGCCTGACTGCACCCTACCTGTGTCACAGGCTGTTCATGAGCTACCTGCACATCCACAGAGGACACAGAGAGAGGAATTAAGAGCACAGGCACAGGGGAGGCATAAGCGACGCTTCTCGTGTATCTAGTTACGAGAATTATGATTTCGGAACGCCAGCTACGTGTTAGAGGGATGGTTGAAGGAAAGACAAATACGTAAGGCATAGAAGTAGGAAAAGGGAAAATGTTACTGGTCACAATATCGGACTGAGACTGATTAAGTATTTATTATGAGCTATGATTTCAGAACGATTCAGAAAAAGAGCAGTTAGAATAGAGCTAAATGCTAAACTAGCTAACGAACTTAGCTAGCCATATAACTACATAGCTAAGTAGCTTACCTTATATCCACATTTTTTGTAGTAGTCTTCTTCTTCCTTTCGGGTAAGATCAGCTCGCTTGAAGTATTTTTTTGAATCCTAGGAATGTGATCAATATATATATACACACACGTTACTGCACGATGAATCAAAAGAGCGAGCTCGTCGTTGAACTGTGGTTGGTAGCCAAGCTAGAAAACAACTAACTAGCTATATGAACAGCCACTAGCATGGGCCCTTTAAGTCAGTCTGTGTCTGTTGGTTATCGTAGTACTGGGAAGCGAGTTTTAACGACTCACAATGTTGTGAGGTTCAAAGATCTGGCACCGATTCGTGTGTGAGTTCTACCTAGCTGGATAGGTTAGCTTTAAAGATATCTACGAGCTAAGCCTGTTCAGGGCTAGCTAAACAGCTTACAAAACAGCCTACCCAAAAAGACTAGAATGCTAACTGAAGAAATACGCTTAAATCTTGTTTAGCACTCACATCCACGAGTTCTTTCTCTTGAATGAGCTTTCTCTTCCTCGCAATCTCCGCTTTCAAAATATCCATCATTATTAACTGTAACTCAAAAGTACCTACGAACGCAGCAAAAGAGCTGGTCGACCAACAGGAAGTTGTGATGAATGAGTTCCGTTAAATGTGCTCTCGTTTGAGCGAGTTGTCCAGGTACTGCATACAGAACATGTCGCTCTCTAGTGTTTGGTCTTGCTAGGCCATGCGATAATATGTTGTGTCACAAGCTACAAACCATTTTTTTCTAACTTCTCTAATACAAACCTACGTTAAATACACGGTTTCAGAAACACCGTCACCGTTGTGGTAACGGAGATTTGTGCCACTGATCCACCTTGGTGCTTCCAGTTCTTTAACGTCTAAATCAGTTAATAAAAGATAATGTCGATATATTGTATGTATATGTCAGAGTATTATTCCACTTTTATCCGTACAGTGCATAATGATAAAGCATACAGGTATTTAGATGGAAGGATCTACTCAATGTACCTACGCAAATAAACTTAATGATCAGGATTATGTGATTTCTATGAACTGGCCCACGAACATGAGAAATTCTTCCATAATAGGTACAGAGTAGTAGACTGGGAGGATTACGTGTCGAAAATAACGACCACTTGATCAATGATCGAATATCTTTGATCTTATTTAACTGAGAAACTGAACACCTACAAGTCACATAATGCATACAAATACGTGTTCTGTGATCATTTACAAAAATGTCAGGTATCACATCACATCCTGAATTTTGTGTCTTGATGATTGTACAGCTCGTTCTTGTGGTGACTGATTCATCAGCATTCCAACCCTGCTGAAGTTAATGTATATTCCAAATATAGACAAGTTACACTTTCATGTAAGGCAGACTGATATGTCTGCTTTTTCCAAGTCTTCTTTTTAAGACCTAAAAATGTCAAAAAGTCTGTGTAGCTGTTTTGCATGATACATGAAGTTTAGTTTCTGGAAGATCTTTTTTACAGAGCCTTAACACGTCTAAAAATGTTCAAACCCAGAGCTGACTGTGATGCTCTGAGTATTGGGCTCTTTTTTTTTCGTTTTTTTCCCAGTGTCTGCTTCGTCCATGTACAACATGCACATTGCAAAAGCGTTTGATGTCAAGTTGCCAGAGTTTGTTTGAAAATCTGCATTCGACTAGATTTCCACATATGGATTGCAAATCCACCTTGTTAAAATGACTGGACTAGACGTGCTCACTGGTGACCAAGCGTCAAAGAAAATGTTCCAGTCCTGCATGAACCAATGCTGCCAGTAGATGAACCAATACCTCCTGTAGATGAACCAGTGCCTCCAGTAGATAAACTGATGGTGCTAGGGGTTAGTAACTAAGGCTCCCACCTGTATTAGGAAGTGCCTACATGGACTATACATAACATAATAAAGCCTGAACTGGATACCAGAATGTATCATCATTCTGTAAGCATAAATAGGATATAAAATGATATACAGTATTCTGGTGATTTAATTCAGAGATAGAGGGATTGGATAAACACCATACTGCTCCCAACATGTGCACGCTCTTATCTTTGACTACAAACTACGAAGGGTCTATAGGCTGTTCTTTTTTATAGGCTGTACTTTCACAGACTATATGTTCATTATTTATTCCCTAAATGACTCAAAGAACACATGCTGTTAACATCAATGGACACTCCTTTTTGCTTTCCCCTTTGCATTTGTAGAATTTCGTTAGTTCTACACTAATTAATAATGAATCATAAAAACCATTATCTGCTAAAAATCCTCCTCCGCTAATCCATGCTTAAATTAGATTCTAAATTTGTAGTATGTTACAGTTGTTTTAACATCCAGTCTCTTTACAACTATTGTAAGTACTATGTAATTTAAATATACATTTTTAGATTGTTTTTTAATATTTAGAAGTAATAGATGTGTATGATTTTACATGGATCGGAGACATATAAAGTTTCTTGTGACAAGTGAATTTATAGTTTCTTGTAATCTAGTCTCCTTCTCTGTCCGCGTAATGCGTTTTATTTGCGCCCAACAAAATATTCGCTACCATCAGGTGGCGCAAAGGACTAGATGTGACGAATGTTTAAAGAATTAACTGATTTATTTATTTACATCACAAACGAGCGGCCCCGAAAGGACACCTAAACATCATCTAAGATGCCCCAGGAACAACTGCATTTTTAATGGGCTTCACGAGTACTATTTTGATATGGCAAAAAGGAGACTTGTCAACTGGGACTGGTAGCGTAATGAGTTTTTACTGATTAAAGAGACGGACCACGGTCCAGCTGTCTGCTGATGAACTGTGCGAATCAGACGGATTCTGGCTTTACAGCGCTCTCTCTGTTAAAATGGAGTTTGCAGAGAGGAGACGGAGCAGGAAATCGCAGAGCTTTAAACTGATAAATGATCAAGGTAAGACGTTTTAATAGACCAGACAGACTCTTTCTCCCCGTCGCGATATTCTGGTCAGCAAAAAAGCAGCGCCACAAACAATAGGGCAGAGAGAGAATGGCCAGTGCATTCAAGACTCAGGAATGCACCTGCACTGCATGTCCAATGCCCCCATTGTCGTGCCCCAAAGAACACGAGCGTATTTCTCAAGTGTTAACGTCTGGTCCGTTCTCTCTTAGTCATATTGCTTGTTGTTGTGCCTCTCTTTTATAGTCGAAGCTAATTTACGTTCATGAAAGCCACGTTTTAAAATATATTTAAATTAAAGAACAAATGTTTTATCTTTTATTAAATGCTGGAAAAGATTTCTATTGGAGAACACGTCATAGTACCGTTTTAGTTTCGTTGACAGGATCAGGCTACCTACAGGTGGTAAGGTGTGCGGACTCAAGTGCCAGAGAGCGTGGGATCACTGGCCCGCACCCGCAAAATCCTTTGCGTCATGCAGGAAGGGGACTATAAGGGGCAAATTACGTCACGAATAGGATTAGCAAGATATTGTAAGATTTTTTTCATGACGTTGTTCACACTTTCTTGTTTGTTTGTTTGTTTTTTGTAATACAGAGTAAAGTTTCGTTTTTTGGTTTGAAATTTAGGCTAAACCAAAGATCGACAGTTATCGGCTATTGGCTACATGGACCACAATTTTAAAATGAATAAAAATAAATAAATAAATCTGTTTTTCTCATAGATTATGGTCATGAATTTGATAGTGATGACCATAATGATACAGACAGTGAACCCCTGGATGCCTCTGAGAGTGAAGGTATTGTACATGTTGATATATCTTTTTTTATGACAAAATTGGACTCTACAGTATTGACCCTAACTCTCTCAGTCTGGCTAGGTGAGGAGGGCATGGAAATTAAGAGACAAATCACAGGCATGATGCGGCTGTTGAGTGACAAGGCAGGGCGCGTGTACCAACGTGGGACAAGAGAAGGAGATGCCCTCAAGCAGGAGCCTGAGGAAGAGGCTCTCGGCTGGACTGTGTCTCAGAACCAAGTTCCTGGAGAGTCCCAGAACTCCTGGAGCTCAACTCTGCCAGTGTCCCAATATGACACCCGCTCCAAAACCCAGAAGATGCTTAATAGCTCCAGAAGTAGAGGTGGGTTGTAGTACTCTGGTACTGGAATATGTTCCAGATGTATATTGAACTGGATTCATCAGGTGTAGTCTGATTTTAAAAATGAATAGAAAATCATTAGTATTACATGAAGTCATGAAATGGCAAAGTGCTTTTTGATGAAAAGAATACTGTGTAAGCCTGATCATACCTTGTTATTTAACTCTGACTTTACTGTGCAGGATTAATAGTAGACAGGCATCTTACACACAGCAGGACGTTTGATAGAAGCAAAAGAATAACCGCAGAATGTGACTACAGCTGCAGCTGATTAACTTAAAATATAGTCTAGCCTGTCTAGACACCCAGCGGTTTTAGATAAGAAACATAATCACATGGTCTCTCTCTCTCTCTCTCTCTCTCTCTCTCTCTCTCTCCCTCTCTCCCTCTCTGTCACACACACACACACACACACACACAGAGGCGTAGTCAAATGAGGAAGCCATTGTCTAATGTTTTCACATCAGAACACTGGAGTATGACATCATCAGAATGCTGATGACGTGCGGCTGTTCTGTTTCAGACTTGGCCCTGCCCCCAGTGCCTGCCGCCGTGACAACTGAATCCACCTGCTGCATGTGCAACTGCAAAAGCACTCTGCAGGCCATTCTGCTGGAGTTACGCACAATGAGAAAACTGATGCAGACTCAGCGAGGTATAACACACAGCTCAGCCCCTCCCACTCCCTCATACACACCCACAAACTATGGCATCATGCTTACTTATATATGAGCATTACATAAACGAGTGCAATGCATGTTATGTTATACACTCAGGCTCCCAGGAGAAGCATTGCTCCGTGAGCAGCTCATGCTCCTCCTATTCTTCTGCTTCCCGGAAGAGATCTCATAAGAGGCGGGCAGTTCATAAAATGACAGCTTTAACTCCACCCCCCACAAAGACTGCCACACCCCCATACCCTCCCCTTATTGCTGAATGTGTTGAGGAGCCAAAAGAAACACAATCAAGAGAGGGACCTGAAGATTCCCCACCAGTTAACCTCTTATGTGCCACCTCTCTATCGTCTCATCACAGTCTGAACAGAGGTCAAAACTCTACTGAGGTACTGAAATTTGTGTGTTTTGATATCTGTTTTCTCCCCCTGTGTTTGTGTTTTATTCGGGTAGATGTGTGTATAATTATTGAAGTGTTTCCACAACATGCACTAATGTCCTCACCATCTGTCTATCTCAGCCAGAGGTGCAGTTAGATAAGGATTATTTTGTGTGTGTATGTGTGTGAGTTTTGATAAGTGTTGTTATGTGTGTGTGTGTGTGTGTGTGTGTGTGTGTGTGTGTGTGTGTGTGTGTGTGTTTGAATTATAATGCATATTAATAAAATATATTAATATCCCAGCCGTCTGTCTCTCCCAGCCGGAGGTGCGGTTGGCGGAGGATTATGACGTGTTCATCCCTAAGGCACAGTTGGACTCCATCCTAGTGAACTACACACGCTCCGGCAGTCTGCTGTTCAGGAAGCTGGTGTGTGCCTTCTTCAATGACACCACGCTGGCCAACTCCCTGCCAAATGGCAAGAGAAAGAGAGGCCTGAATGATCACCGAAAAGGACTGGACCAGAACATAGTGGGAGCCATCAAAGGTGGGTGGACTTCAACATACAAGGCAACTCCCAACAGGTAAGAGAGACAATATCAGTAAGAACAGGAAAACAAGAATAAAATAAAGGTATGAGAAATGAGAGGAATGGGAATTGTAATTATATAAATAACATGATTACAGATCACATGTTGTATGAGTTCGATCTAAGACCACATATGAAATAAAATATCTCAAATGTCAAAGAAAACAACCTGAAAACAAGCCCACTACCAAATATTAAAGGTTTATTGAACAAGAAAGAAAGAAAGAAAGAAAGAAAGAAAGAAAGAAAGGAAAACAAATAGGAAGCCTTTAAAAGATTGCATGACTGGAATTTACAGAGAGAAATATCATATAGTAACACATTACATTACTAACACTTAGCAAAAAATATTATGCTTGTATGTCCAGGCAGCTTCACCTTTGACTTCTGTGCGTTAATCTGTAACATTTACTAAACAACCTTCATTTACTGATGGTATAACTAATATGTTGAGTAACAAAACCAAACTTTGTATGGAAGTACAATGAAGTATGAGATCGTTAATGTTTCTCACTGCCGTGGTGACTGGGTCATTGGAGCAGCAGGTCATTCGTCTCCACATGGACACTTATTCTCTAGTAATAATACAAATAGTACAGTATTATTACAAGATTGGTTGCTCTTGAATTCAGAAAAAGATGCTGGTTTACAGTCTGACGGTTTCATACAATTTGTTGTTTGAGTCTAGTGTTCACAGAACAGTACTGCACAGCAAACAGAATCGAAAAGCTTCCTGGTCCACGAGACTGGGTTCAGATCCTCCAAGACCAGATCAAACTGGCTCGACGACGCTTAAAAAGAGGTGGTGCACCTGTGTGTTTGTTTTTCTCTTTTATTTTTTTCTGATTGAATGCCATGGTGACAGTTAAAATGTCCATCATTGCTGATCTATGCATGATTGTGTGTGATTGAGCAGCAGAGACAACTGCAGAGTGTGATGAGATCTACAACAGGACACGTACAGATAAAACAGGTACAGAAACATATTGACAGCATCCCTCTAACCAAAACAGCCTCAGTTTAAGGTTTTTATGATTCTCTTTATTGCTTCCATGTACCTAAAATACTACCAATTATAGCCGTCTAGTCATATAGATGATTAGAGGGTATACAATTATAAAATATTTGCCCTATATGTGGACAAATTTTGCAACTTTTTTTCCCGAGTGGGAACAGTGATTATAGAGAAAAATGTGTAATTGCAAAAGAAAACTTGTTCCCAATCCTTTATGTAACTTATCTGGTAAAATGAATGAAGGTTTACATTAAGTTCTGTCCTAGTCCTGTTTGCAGGATCTCTCGTATCACATTTATGATATTTTAATAATACTTAATGTTAAGTTTGAAGAGTCCTAACTACTAAGAATGTGAATGGTAACATAGCTATACTGAAATATATTGAATATATATATAGACACTCTGTTTACATACATTTTATTTCTTTTTACAGGTATAGATTCTGTTCAAGCAGAGAGGCAGATTTCTATGGAAAATGCTTAAGATGGATCAGTTTTTGCAAAAAAAGATGCTCTTCTTCAGAGGAAGTCCTGGTTTCCATAGAGTTTAATGGGTTTGGACTGCACATAGTAAGATAACTGGGCTCAAGGTCCATTTTGGCTACATGCAAGGGTTGGAAGTTCAGCCAAAATAAAATGGTGGCATTTTGCTAATAAGCAAGGATTAAATGAGCTTGCACATTTAACAACAGAAACCTCTCTAAATCTATTATACACTGTTAAAGAGTATTTTTATGTTTGATTACAGACGCTTCCTGTTGCATTTGATGGTTTTAAACTTGTGTGAATGACATAGATTATTGTTGACTTGATAGCTAAATATATAGGCTAAAGTAATGTGTTTGAAATTCATTAACCTCATTTCAAGAGACCAAGTGGAGCTCTGTTGAAAAAGCATGACTGTGTGCCTTTAACTCATGCTACACTAAGAGGGCCCGCTTCAACAATATTCATAAAGGAACTTAATCCCGAAGTGTTATTATACAAACTATACAAATTGTAGTGAAGTACACGAGCTGGTGAAGGCCATCTGTCCAAAACGGCCTGTTTCTCTGGAAACCTAATATACTTAACTACAATTTTTAATATCTCTATATCTTTTACTACAGTACACTACAATTACTCACCTGGAATCTTCTTTGGAGATATATATATTCCCCTATCACCCTCCCTTTGTTACACCTTTTGCTTTGTAAACAATGTATCAGTACTGTAACAGTATGAACTGATAATGTGCTAAATTTTTACTAGTGTAACAGGATATGTCTGTGTAATGTGCACAACTGAGTGAATTAAGTTACACATCATAGTCACATGGATTATTACCTCACTGTCTTAAAATGATTGATTCATTGTGGTACTGTATGTACAGATTGTCTATGTTGATTGTTAACCTGTCAGGGAAAAAAAAAAACTCAACCTAACCCCTCCCACCCGTACAAGTATGGTGTACTGTATCCCATAAATCTGGGTGTCGTTGTTGGTCTTAATTTGTGCTTAAAATTAATAAACATAGGTCTACTAATTTTGAGTACTGGTAAAACAGAACCGATCGATTTTAAGTGTCTAAAGTAGGCTAACAGTATTTTGGATATAACTGCATGACCAAAGCATTTACTTTTCACATCAGTGCACCACTGAAAAATGTTATATTTAGGCAGCTATCCAAAACGAAGCAAAAACTAGCTAAACATAGCTTTCCGTGTAATTTTGCATAGGCTACAAAATATCAGAGTACTATAAACGTTTAAATCCATTCACATTGAAATAAAGTTTTATTTTAAATGAAAATGAACACACTGAAAAGGAAACGAAGCATACAGTAATATTACTCAATATAATTACTACTACCTATAATTAGATTACTGTAATGAACAGCTAGTGAAAAGCTTAATTAAAGGTACAAACGATTGTTGACTTTCTATTGCCATACCTCAGGTTCTTTAAAGGGGAGGTGATCGCGCCAAAGCGCCAAAAGAGGACCCTTTGTGAACTAAACTATGTACTGAAAATTATACAACAGCATGACGGTGTCAGTAATTAGATGATTAGAAAAGGTATGCGTTGGTTCTTTTGTACTAAACCTTTCCGCACGCGTCACGAACTTTATTGTATTTCCTAAAAAACACGCTATGCAAAATATTTTATTTCTTATCAGGCACTTTGCAAGGGCGCCCGATTTCCTCGCTTTGGACTGTGGGAGATTGCCTTTTCTTGTATCGGGAGGCGCCGCTAAAGCGAAACCGGTAAGGAAAAACTGAATTGCACAATTAAAGGGGAAATGGAATACGAATATAACTGTGCCACAATGGTTTAAATGCTAAGAGAGCAACTTTACCCATTTCTTTATAAGTCTTAATGCGTCGAGTCAGCGCAAAATGCACAAAATGTTTAATATCTCTTGTTATTTTGAGTGTTGTAGCACACCTCTCATGGCGTGGGTGCCTCAAGGGTTAATTTTTTCCGCCGCCGACATTTTATAAACAGTTCAACCGGCCTGCACAACAAATAAAACTGTTTCACTCTTAGCCGCGCGGTTTATATTTCACAACATAGGTTTATAACCTAGTGCATGTATAACCTCAAAAACGTTTGCATGAAAAAGTGGTAAGAATATGTTATTCTGCAGTGTACGTTAGTATTGGCGAGCTAGCTAGCTAGCAAGCGGACTAATCAGTTTACATGAGAGTCACTAAGAAGCGGTTGAGCTGATGGCTGCGTGCACTGGCAGCGTGAAGCACTGGTGCACGGTGAGTTTTAGTTGGGAAACATCTGTTGTTCGCCAACACCTCCCAGTCTTAACTTCTTAGTTAATCTCCGTTCACCTTTGCATAACAACATGGCCAGAACTGCGTCAAGCCCATAATAATGGTCACGTTTAATCACTGTTCAAACTTTTCAGATGTTTTCGTGGACCAGTCCATGACTGGTTAAAGCTAGCTCTAGCTGTTTTGCTAAGTTATGAAAGGCCTAACCATAACCCGATGCGTCCAGTCGGGCACTTTCTCTTTTCCTAAATAATCTTCTGCTACAGTGAAAGTGTAATGCTCTGTACATTACATCGCGTTCACTGTCGTCCTTGTTGAGGTAAACTGTACTGTTTACAAAATGGAGCTAGCTCGCTCCCGAAAACCAACATTAAACACTTGATCAACAACGCAATGTACCACGCGAAGCAAGTGCGCCGTTTTAAAGGGGAGGATGTTTTGCCAGTGTTAATTATCTTAGATGCATTAACTACACACACTATATTTAGTATGTATGTGTGTCTATATATATATAATATAGTATGCATAAAAAATAAATATGTATTTATTATTTCCAATTTGTAACGCTATTGTATTGTTTTTTTGTGTGCGCAATTTTGTACCATATACCTGAAATCCGAACGATATCTCTCGCTCTTTCAGACTACCTGCTGTTCACTAAAGAGGTGTGTTGAGTGGTGCGGGCTCAAGTAATATCCAAGCCATGTCAGTGCGGGAGGCTTTTAATCCAGAGAATTATGAGCTGGATAAGAACTTCAGGCTAACGCGCTTCACAGAGCTCAAAGGCACTGGCTGCAAAGTCCCTCAGGATGTGCTTCAGAAACTTCTGGAGTCTTTGCAGGAGAATCATTATCAAGAAGATGAGCAGTTCCTTGGAGCAGTTATGCCCAGACTGGGTTTGTAATTATTGATACACACACTGCTGATTCAGTAACAATATTTTGCCTGAAGTCACATGACGTCTTTTGCAATACAAGTTTTAAGAATATGTAAAAATTTGGATAAAAAGTGTCATTTAAAGAGTGTGTTTGTGTGTTTGTTTGGCAGGCATTGGTATGGACACCTGTGTAATTCCCCTGAGGCATGGGGGGCTTTCATTAGTGCAGACAACAGACTACATTTACCCTATAGTAGATGACCCATATATGATGGTAAATGTTAACTGTACATGGTATCATATCTCACTAACAATGTTGTTTAGGCAGTGTTGTATTATAATTTGTCTGAATTTACCAGTAAAATAATATACTTTAAAAAAAAAAAAAAAATTCCCATTACATTGATTTCCTGTTTTCATGTAACCTGGCTTATTTGAACTATTAGCTTACTGTTCAGTTAATAAAAAACAAAATAATTGTTTTAATTAATGTAATTCCTTCTCTAGGGCAGAATCGCCTGTGCCAATGTCTTGAGCGACCTGTATGCTATGGGAGTGACGGAGTGTGATAACATGTTGATGCTGCTGGGTGTTAGTAACAAACTCTCAGAGAAGGTGAGACATGGATGAGGTTAAAGACGATTGTGAGTGTGTGAGAATCACAGCTTCCCTATGGCAAATGCAGACCAGCCTTCACAGGTTCTGTGAAATGTACCCGGAACGAGTGACCTGTGATTTGTGTGTGATCGATTGCAGGAGCGAGACAAGGTAATGCCGCTGATTATCCAGGGTTTTAAGGATGCATCAGAAGAGGCTGGCACCTCAGTGACTGGTGGGCAGACTGTGGTGAATCCCTGGATAGTCCTTGGGGGCGTGGCGACGACAGTGTGCCAACCAAATGAGTTCATTATGTGAGCTGTCTACAGTTCCTCTGTATTTAACTCGTTTCTCTTTCTCGACTAATGAATGTGACTTTTTTTTTTCCATAAACGTATCCAAATGTTAATGCTTTGTTTTTGTGTTTGTGTGCTAAAGGCCAGACAACGCAGTTCCAGGTGATGTCCTAGTTCTTACCAAACCTCTTGGTACTCAGGTGGCAGTAGCAGTTCACCAGTGGCTGGACATCGTGAGTTTCTTCTCCTTATAGTGGTTAAGCCCATGATATGATGTCTGCCAATACCGCATTACAAGTAATTGCATTTATTGTCAGCTTCAAAGGTTTAACATTTTTTTCTAAATTTGCTTTTCTACTTGGTATCTTTTATTGAGACCTTTTGGGAATTGGCATCATTACAGTCGTGTTCCAGAACGAATGGATTTTTCTGGAAATTTTTTTTTTTTTTTTCCCTTGCCGTTTTCCTTTCAGCCAGAGAAATGGAACAAGATTAAGTTAGTAGTGACCCAGGAGGATGTGGAGCTAGCTTATCAAGAGGCCATGCTGAACATGGCCAGACTCAACAGAACAGGTCAGCGCAGGCCTCTCACAAACACTAACGTAAGCACACGATGCAGATGTTGCCCGTGCGCACACACACACACACCCACCGCTAATCCCCCTCCTTGCTGTGCGTCTAGCGGCGGGTCTGATGCACACGTTTAACGCACACGCTGCCACGGACATCACGGGTTTCGGGATCCTGGGGCACGCTCAGAACCTCGCCCGGCAACAGCGCAGTGAGGTCTCCTTCGTCATCCACAACCTGCCCGTCCTCGCCAAGATGGCCGCCGTCAGCAAAGCCTGCGGCAATATGTTCGGCCTCATGCACGGCACCTGCCCAGAGACGTCAGGTGAGGAGCGTCCGGTGTTCGTAGAGACTCAAAGACATCTTCAAATGCCCTTGTGATTTTAGAAGCATTAATCTGTGCTGTCGTTCTCTGGCGCCCCCCCCCCCGCAGGAGGCTTGCTCATCTGTCTTCCGCGGGAGCAGGCCGCCCGATTTTGCGCCGAGATCAAGTCCCCCAAATACGGCGAGGGGCACCAGGCGTGGATCATCGGCATCGTGGAGAAGGGCAACCGCACGGCTCGCATCATCGACAAGCCACGCATCATCGAGGTCGCGCCGCAGGTGGCCACGCAGAACGTCAACACCACGCCGGGAACCACATCCTAAAGCTGACCCCGTGACCTCCGCTCCCACCCCACTCCCCCAGTTCCTGGCCTGAACAGTTAGCTTACTCTCACACCACCACAGAGTAGATGCACACACACCACCATTGCCTGCTGCGGCCTTACGGCACATCCCACATGGACATGCTTAAGACGAAAAGGAACCCAGAACAATGGGCAGAAAACGATAGAAAACTCCATTGCTTTTTGTGTAGATAGTTTCCTGTTAAAGCAGCTGCAGAAGCACCCGTTTGTAAGGCGGCATCTGCGGTGAATGAAAAGTATGATGTTGGTCTCATACTGCTGATTCGATGTTGAATCTTTCCTGCTCTTCAGTGCAAGTTCCACCTGCCCACTTGCACCTGTACACATTACCCCATAACGTATGAATCGCCAGTGTTCTCATACACTGTAGCGATTATCATTTTGGTCATTCAGAGCAGGTGTACAAACCCTAGCAGTAGTTCGGACTGTAACTGATGCCTTGAACAGTGTAGCTAAAAATGAATCGATGAAGAGGAGTATATGGGAGGATTATTTTTTTTCTTTACTTTTGTATTATATTCCATTGAACTAATAAAATGACCCTTCCTTGTTTTGAATGGACTGAACGAATCAAAAGTAATCCTGTAAAAGACTAGTCAAGCCCAAGGTTCTTTAAAGTGTACCATGTCTACCTTAAATGGCAGTGTGTTGACATTTGTCAGAGAATGTAAACAGCAGAGATGCAGTTTATATATTGTATGATATTCACTGTTTCATATAGATGTCATTAGATTCTTCTGTGATAGAGTTACGTTTTTATATTCTCTATAAAGACCCTATGATATATTTTTCTCTTTCTGTCTCTCTATCTAATGGTGACATATGCGTTTATGGCCCTGAATAAATCTAATCTTTTTTTTTTTTTTTTTAATTTCTTGGAATATATGTGTTTTCTGTTTGGCTGCTGAAAAGACCCATAACAGTGTGTGTCTGCCAAGAGCTGAGGAGAAAGATCTAGAAACATCTAGAAACAACAGCCATATCTCAGCAGGGGCCTGCAGCATTTCATAAAGTGCTAATTCTCCCTTGACAGCTATAACAGATTTTGGAGTGTTATTCTAAGACTTAGAGAAATGTTGATTAAAAACAATAATATATATTTTTAAAGGAGGTAAAACTTGACATGAAAACAGAGGTCCAGGTGAATGTCTCCACCTGTGATCAAAAGGTGCCTACAGAGTGCAGGATTAAATGATCCGAGTTTTCAGTGCAATATATAAAAAAATAAATAGATAAATAATTTAATGCAGTATGTTTAAATCCAATAGTTGGACACTAATATGTAGGCTTTAAAGGAAACCAACAAGCTTATATAACCAATATTTAGTACAACTGTAGTGTACAAAATTGTACACAGCCATTGTACCAGTATATTAAAGTGAACATATAAATAAAAGTCACCCAAGAAAGCTTACTGCCCTTGACATGTTCATCAAAACAATAAAGCTTTATTGTTCAGTACTTGAATGAGCAAGGGAATAAAAAAAAATGTTTAAATAGATTCTATTTAAAATGCCTATAACAGCTGTTTAGACAGGTTCTGTTTTTCACGTTCAGTTATGATCTGGGAATTCAGTGTACATCCTGTAAGCTTCAAGCGATGCAGTGGAGCAGCCATATCAGCGAGTGCATTGGGATGTTCTCACTTAGCCAGTGTGAGTTACACTGCCTTCTCCTTCAGGTTGAACAGTGCTCTAATGTCCAGCATGGCCTGTCTGATGTTCTGGCCAAAGCGATGGGAATCCTGAGCACAGAGAGTCAGCTTTAGATATTATATGTAATATAGAGAGTCAGCTATAGATATGATATATAATATTGGTAGTCAGCTATAGATGTTAGGGCTCCAGTGGCTGTTTTCTCTTACTGTTTCCAGGCATGAGTACTTGCTGGAGATGTGGAATGTGATGAGATTCTCCCCAACGATGATGTAAGAAACTCCATAGCCGTCATCTGCAACCTGCAAGCACACGTTTAGGATGAACTGAGGATCCTTAATGAGATCAAGTTTGTCCGAAATTCACAACGAACATGTGTGACACAGACTGTGAAAACGAGCAAAGCCCAAGAGAGCAAGTGTTAAATACGGCGAACGGAAGCAGGAACGTTGGAGTGCTGATGGCCTGTTTTGCCTCAGAAGCTGTGAGTGGCATCAGTGTGTGGGGTCTGTACACCCTCACCGGACCGAAGCCTCCTCCTGCTCCCACGTATCTGGGGAACTTCTGGATGTCAACCAGGTTGAGCTGCTGCTGTGGCGTCTGGCTGGTGGAGAGACGCCAGGGATCCGAAAGAACCTGGAGGACAAATCGTTGTTTAGCTTTTGGCTAATTCAGTTTAAACACAGTGAGATGTGCCATTGTCTTTGCCCTGCATACTTGGTTGAGGAAGGGAGACTCAATGTCCAGGAGTTTGGAGACAACGTAGAGGCAGAAGAGATGGCGGTCGATGCCGGCACCAGTCATGGCCAGACGGTACATGTTCTGGTGTTTTTCCGCGGCCTTCCGGAACAGTGCCAGCCGCTGCTCATTCTGTGTGTAGGAACAGCGCAAAGCAGATGGCTAGTACAGACGCAGGGTCCATGACTGTCTCTCTGCGGCAGGTCAGAATGCAGTGAGCCTGCCACCCCCCTGCTGTTACCGTGCAGGCCGTGTCCTCCATGGCTTGGACGAAGGCTGTGGACTCGAGGGTGCAGGAGCGCACCGTCTCCGTCCGGCCCTCCCGGAACATCCGGGTCATCGAGGACTCGTATGTAAGACAGAACTCACCTTTGTCCTATTCCAAATACAACAAACAGTGAAGACTAATACAAAGGTGGTCAGTTATGTGTGTGTGTGTGTGTGTGTGTGTGTGTGTGTGTGTGTTTGACATACTCTGTAGTGAGCAAGTTGTAGTGCTAACTGAATAAAAGCATCCGGGCTTGTTTTGCACTTCTTGATCAGGCCTTTCCCAAATTCCTCAAACACACATCCATGAAAGTCCACATCATCAGCCAGCTCCTTTGCCACCATGTAAGAATCCTCAATAACCTCCTGACACTGGGAGAATGACAGAAGGGCACTTCACAGACAACCACAGTGAGTCCTGCTGACACACTCGTGTCCTTTCAAAACACTTCTACTGCCGTGCTCAAAAGTCATACCGCCTTTGGAATGTCCCAGTGCAGTCTGGCTGGTGGGGCCAGGCCTTTGTTGATATCACCTTTACAGTGTCCTTCCTCAGTGTAGCCCAAGCGGAAGTAGTCTGTAGCCAAAATGTCCTGGGAACAGCAAAAAAAAAAAAAAAAAGAGAATAATGTTTGTTTGTTTTTAAGTCAGCTAGGGTTATATCTGGACACTGGTTCATGATATTGGTGTCCATGCTGGTAGTGGTGGCCTCGTTACCTCCCACATATGTCCAACGATGGGGGCATCAGCCCAGGAATGCTCTGCATTCACCCCTATTTTACCGTTCTTGTAGACAGCCAGAGTGAAAGACTTATCAAACCACCTGAGAACAGAGTATAACTGCAGTTACACCTTATGCAAGACGTCCAGTGTATCGTGCAAACCCACCCCCACCTGCTCTTGCTCACATGCAACAACTCTGCTCTTAATAACTCCTACGACATGAAAGCGGGTCAGAAGACCCCTGTTTACCTGTCGAAACACTTCCCGTGCAGGAGAGACTTGGCATACAGGTCCATCGACTTCGCGCTGTCAGGGTCATATCCGTGGGCCTCGTCATCCAGGGTTAGGAAAAAGGCAGCTGTTTCTATGGTATCTAGAGATGTCCTGTTCACACTCTCACTGAAGTACTTTTGCCGCGCTTTGGCCCAAGAAACTCTAGAGGCATGTGGCAAACGTATGTTTCATGGGTTGAAATTCTGTTTGTCTGTGTTTTGCAAGTGATTTTATAGTCAAAAAGCTTTTTTTTTGTTAGCACAATCTATAGCGAATAACAATTATTTCATGGCTAGATATAATGAAGAGATTTTTCCTAAAAATATTATGTGTAATATTCCAAAAGAATATATTGTAAAATGCAGCAGAGAGGCAAGTTAAGCTTTTTTTATCTTCACTGTTCTGTAGTGCTCAGATTGACACATAATTTTCTATGACCCTTGTCAGAACAGGTATGGTCACGTGACTAGCAACAAGCTATTAATATACAAGTTTCCAGGTAAAGTATTAGTGCACCTTAAATAATAAACACTGTGATGAATGTCATGTGTGAGTACATAGTGAGCATGTGGAGGCCGTGTTTGCTTGTGTGCTGCGTTCACCTGTCCCCGGCAGTGAGTGCGGCCAGTTTGAGCTCTCCGGCCTGGGGCTCCGAGGTGTCGTTGAGAATGCGCTGGAACTGCTGCTCCAGCTCCGAAGGCAAGAGGTGCCGTCCGCCGTAGTACAGCCAGAGCTTAAAGTAACGCCCTCGGTGGTACACGACCAGGTGCTTCCTGTTCCTCGTGTGTTGGATACAGTCTGCAGGGGAAGAAAGCATTCATCATCAGTGGTTGGCCAAAGCAGGGCCCAGACACTTTGAGATCATCTTATTTTCTGATAGGCTTCACCTTATCGAAATCTTCTCATACTGTTGACTATGTTCAATGTTTAGAGAATACAGGACCTAAACATACTGTTGCCATTTTAGTAGTTATGACTGATAACGTGAATAGAATGGATGACATTGTATTGTTTAATTCTGTTAATTGACTCTACTAGGCAACTGTGCATGGCATTTGCATATGCAAAAAGTATGTGAAAATAATAAGAAACAATGCCAATACAGTTACTGAGGGAAGTGTATAAACCGAGCTACTGACTGCCGGATCAGCTTTCTCTCACTTCCTCTTGGATACAGTGGTGGCACTTGTGTAAGCTTTACCTGCTTCAACGCCAGGGATTCGTGTGGTGTTAAACATTCTCTCATACTGAGAGGAGCACATAGGCACAACCCCCAGAGCTCTCATCTGTAGGGACAACAGAGAGGCAGTGAAACCCATGTGTGTTTATAAAGTAACTGCACTGGGGCGTGTCTTTGTACGTGGGTATTAGCTGTGGCATTGTGGGTGTTTGTGAGTACCGGGATATGTTCTCCTCGCTCTAGTTTTCGGCGGTACTGCAGGAGGGCGTGGACGACATTACCCGCCCGCGCTGCCTGCCTGTGGGTGGGGATCACGTACAGCAGATCCTGAGAGACACAGGAGAGAGATGTTAACTGATACGGCTCACAGTTTGACTAATCACAAATGATGAATTACAGCATTACTGCCCTTGTACACCTCACCATAATGTAGAAGTTGCTGTTCACCATGATGGGGCTCCGCCCCCTCAGGTAGATATACTCCTCCCACCAGTCACTCACCTTCCCATAGACAGCGGAAGTTAATCATTTGTATTTCTACACACATTCATTTGACTTTTGAAATGTCCTGTAAGAAAAATGAAATCATTTTTATTTACTTACATAGTTACTGGCCCACCAGGATTTTAGCCAAAGATATTTTTGCAGTCTGGGGGCTTGGTCCCTTTTGAAGTCATTGGCTACAATTTCCATTTTTTTATATTGGTCATCATCCAGTAGGGGGCGCACTGACTCAAGATACTGAGGAAGAAGGCACAAGAGAGTGAGATCTGTGGCATTGCCTTGAACACCTTCACAAAATGCATCGTGTAATTTAAATAATGTTATTTCCTGTGTCTGACTGGCAGTAGTCACCCTAAGGATGGTGTCATCAATGCTGGGCACAGGTAGCCTCGGTAAAGAGGCCTGGAAACTGTAGAGCAAAGGCCGGCGACCTGAAAACATCTTCACCAGCCTCTAAAACAGGAAATGTGAACACTCGTGAGCTCTGCAAAACATGACCTCAACCAGTTCAAACCCATACAAAACCTGCCTTCAACTAACGAAAAATGAATACTTTTATGCCTCGCTAGACTTTTATGCCTGAATACTTTGGTGCAGTACCATCCAGAGCCTGGTGGAGGCGCTCGTTTTCCCATGAGGCTCGAAGATCCAGCCATGGTAGGAAAGCAGAGCTTTAAGAGTGAAGCGCAGCAACAGTATCAGGGACCACCACAGGCCTGTGGCGAACAGGATAGCACTCAGCACCGTCTGAGACTGAGAGGTGAGATAATCACTACAAACAATAACAAATAATAGAAACGAGGTTAGGAAACTGTTGGTACATGCAGTTTAAGGTGAGCATGCGATTTAAAATATCTCAGATTTAAGGTTTGTGTGCAATTAGATGCAATCATCATGGGTCCTTATAAATCCATATGAATATGAAATATGAATGGCATAAAACTAGCTTTACTTCTAATCAAACTGGATATCCAAGACAGGCATCTATGTACAAGCCAATGTAGCTTCAATCGTATTAGACTATTCGAAATTAACACATGAGATTTAATCGTAATAATAATTTAAAAAATGACTACTCGGTTTTCTACAATGTTCAAACAAGGCATTCAGTGCAAAGTTTCCCTCTTATCGTCAAACAAAGTCATAAAATCTTTTCAATTTAAGAATCTGTCAACAGCAAAGCGAATATTCAAAGTTGTCAGGTTTGATTTTATTAGCATGTCAGTAGTAAATATATAGTGTTTTAAAATAAAAATAAAAACTGTAATGTAAACTTTAGGAATACGTGGAATAAAACGCTACATTTATAAATCGGTATAAGGGGGTTATCCCCATGTTTGTGATACATACAAACCTCACAGGTAACATTTTACTGATGCTGTCAATCATACCCAAGGACGGGTCTAGCCTTGCATAGATGGAGCTCATTATCGCAATAACCACGAATAACCAGCTGGAGGGACTAGCGGGATAGACCCCTGTTAGGATGCCATTCTGTCCAAGCACAAGAAATGGAGCTGCTAGTACAATATTGCCATCACAGCACGAACTCCATTACACTAAGCAATATTCCAGATTATTAGGGACGAATACTGTGGACGGTCACTCACTTTGAATTGAATGGCGCGTTTTCTCCATGATGTCAATCCGGACAGGTAGATGTGTTTGAGCACCTCGCGGCTTAGATGAAATTTGATACCGTCCGGTGTGACGGTGAACTGGAAGCCCACCGCCTGGTGCGCTTCTGCCATTGCAGGCGCTGAGAGAGCGGCGTGCCGAAGGAACGGGCCGCTAGATAGGAAAGAAGTGTGAGGTTACATAACAGTGCGCACAGTCGTGACAAATTTAAAATACCGACAAGTATTTAAGTGAACAGAACGTTTTGTTACCGGTAGTTTTGTGTTAAGCCCACCATAAGTTAAACTGATAGTGTAACAAAAATGATCGTTTTAAAAAAGTGAGCGTATTAAAGATAGCGGTTTTTTTTTTGTATGGATCACGCTTTGGACCCTGACATAGTTTTGCCTTATAGAGGTTACCGGTAGAGGTAATGTTGTCATCACAGTTCACTTTGGTGAATACTGAATGTCTTTTTCCATGTCATATGACTGGAGGCACACCAACTAGGGCAAAGTTGAATGGTCAGAAATAGCGAAGTACACTACCAGAGTGGCATTCGCTTTAGGTGGACCTGTTACGCGCGCGATAATCGCTTAAGTAAATAAGGGCATTACAAAAATAAAGTAACCTAGTTGCTCTCATACTAGTTTCAAACTAATTAGTGTCATGTGGTATAATTTGACGCTGTTTTCACTTGCAAGTGGCAACAACTTACTATTAACATATAATTTTAAAAACAATTAATCCAAATGCCTAACAAAAAAAAATTTTTAAAAAAAAAAAAAAAAAAAAAAAAAATCAGATCTAGAATATTC
>JAOYMR010000026.1:16973328-16985251 GCA_025802075.1 Tenebrosternarchus preto
CCCGAATCAGCTTTCACGTTATCAAAGTCATTGCTTATGTATGAACATATACAGAAGAAAATATAGTCTTGAAATATCTGAGCCTGTGTGGAACGTACTGAATGATAGACTTTATGGTATGCCTACCTTTTCTTATGGCTACTTGATGATGTTCAGGAGTAGTGAATACGAGAGAATGAGATAGTCCAGGCTCCACTCTGTGTAGTTGTGGGAACTCCCTGTGGAGAAAGCAACTGTGGACCTCAGAGAGACTCTGGTGTCCTTCAGATGACTCCGCTCAAGTGTCCTATGGGAGGAACTCTGTCTCACGCTAAATCCTAATACTCTCTTACTCTTTTCTTCTAGACACTGTGACTAGTTTCTCTAGCTACTTTCTTCTGTTTGGTCCTCTTTTACAAACACACACTTTCTCTCTCTCTCTCTCTCTCTCTCTCTCTCTCTCTCTCTTTCTCTCTCTCGCTCTGTGGGTGTGTATGTTTGTAATTGGATACCTCTTCGGCACTGGCTACACTAGTTATTCAAACCTTAAAAATATTGCTTCAGATAGCCTAATGCAACTAACATGCTAAACCACAGGAAAATGAGCCAGCAGGAGCCTGAGCGCATGTAAGGAAGATTTGCCATGTTTCTTCTGCTCTGTGGAATTAGAATTCTGGTTGTATTATGTAATAGAACCGTAGTCATTGTGATGCACATGGATTCTCGTGTTTTTTGCAAAGTGACTTGCTTTAATAATTCAGTGTTATATGGACAAAGAACCAAAAAAGTTTTGAATCAACAGTCAGGTGTCAGTTATTTATTCCTTTTACACAATCTTCTGGTAGATCAACTCTAGTCATCAACAAAGATTAGTAACCTGAAGAGACTGCACTAATAGTACGTTTTGTTTACCGCAGATACGCAGTCATGTTCAGAAAATATTTACCAAATTGCTATTAAATTGCATCATTCCTATGCACACCTATGTACAGTGATTGTAAGGAGTACATGCTTCAGAAAAGGAGGTGAAAAAAACTCTCATAGCATGTGGGGACAGGGAGAGGGGGGAGGTGGGAGAGAGACAGAGAGTGGAGGTTTAACCGAAAAATTGTGTCCTGCTGATTTCCTGACATGTAAACCTCATCGTTGAGCACTGTGCCTTGACCTATTAGATTGGTCTTTTGTATGCTTCTGATCTGACCCCACTCCAGAGTGTCCACACAGAAGTACGTTACTATGGTTTCAGTGTTGTTTCCACCAATCACGAACAACCTGTCGGTGGCCCCGAGGAAGTGGAGGCTGGGGATATCGGCGTCAGTGCGAGTGAGGGTGGGGAGTAACTCGCTCCAGCAATCTGTGAGAGAATGAGAGAGAGGGAGAGAGGGAGGGAGAGAGATGGAGAGAAGGCGTCTTTATATATAACCAAAGAGACTGTAGAGAGTAAATCCACCATACCCTTACCCTACCTCATGTGGTGTCATACCCTTACCCTACCTCGTGTGGTGTCATACCCTTACCCTACCTCATGTGGTGTCATACCCTTACCCTACCTCGTGTGGTGTCATACCCTTACCCTACCTCGTGTGGTGTCATACCCTTACCCTACCTCGTGTGGTGTCATACCCTTACCCTACCTCATGTAGTGTCATACCCTTACCCTACCTCGTGTGGTGTCATAACGTAACACAAGCTTTTCCCCGGTCCTCTGGATGTTTCCCAGTACATAGAGGCAGGTCCCTAGGCTGGTCGTGAGAGGGGAATCATGGGAAAGAGAAAGGGTGAATTGGAAGTCTGAGAGAGGCAGGGAGGAGACGAAGGTCCAGGAGTCTTCCCATGGGTTGTACCGCTCCACCGCCGTATACAAGCCTGTGCTTGAGTCCGGGGTCACCAGCGAATCCAGGTACCAGCCCCCCACAGCATAGATGCACCCCCCACACACTGCTGTACTGAAGTGACGCCGGTGCTGAGGGAAGCCAGACACACCAAGCTCCTCTCAGTGTGTGTTTGTGAACAACAAAAGATGGCAAGTGAAAAAATAGCTTTTAATTGGTTAACGACTAATTATACCACCGGCTACAACAAGATCCACATTTGGTTACCTTAAAAGTTTACGTTTGTATGCAACTTTCACAGAGGTAATTTAGTTGATTGAGAAAGTGTTTGGCATTGTGTAGCTTTGCTGTTGTCATGCATATTCTTATGTCATTAAGAAGTGTATGATCATAATTAACTCCATACCTTGATGAGAGGAGCAGTTGATACCCATTTATCTGTTAAAGGGTTATAACGGAAGGAAGCCATCTTGAATGCATATCCCCTCTTCACACGGTGCCGATATCCCCCAATTAAGTAAAGATAGTTAAACAGAACTGCTGTGGTGAAGCACCACTTATCTGCACTGAAGGGCAGATCTGAAATACATGTCCATTTCCCATCATCCTCTTCCAGTCTAAAAAGCCTCCTCGCAGCATCTGTTTCCTGCTGGTTCAGGTTCTCTTTCCTCAGGCAGCAGAGTTGTGGTGTGCCCTGCGACCGAATGTGGAGGACACGTTTCTGCAGGCAGAGGTTCAGGTTCCTGCTCAGGTGAGGGAGCTCCAGAAGGTTTGTGCTCAGGAAGGTGAGCACGGTCTCCTGCAGCTCAGTGCTACACAGTTCCTCGGCCAGCTGTAGGTAAGCCAGGTACGTGTGCTCCGTGAGGACCTCGGAAACAGCTGCCAGCAGGTGACGGGTGAAGCCTGGAGACAGCAGATACATGCTAACACGCAAGTGCTCCTCTAGAAGGCTCTCTGGAACCGAAAAGTTCTGTAGGAAGCAGAACTGCAAGAGGCTGTGGAATGCTCTGGAGGGCACATGTGTCAGGTTCACCAGATGATCAGCTGTCTCCCTCATGTTGGAGTGAGACAGAGCCCTGAAGTATTCGCTAGAGTCAGCCAGCCTCTCTAGATCAGCCTGTCATGAAAAGAAACATGATGTACGTCCAATTTCGAATACAAAGGTTTGAATAAAAATGCAAAGTTACTAATTGTACAAATAAAGATGGTAAATTAGAAATAGTTCAGAAATGTCAAAACCTAATCCTGGTGGGGCCAGAGTCTTTCTAAACCTGCTCAATAACCAAACCCTTCTCTCTCAGGACCGGAGAACACACTTAATGTAAGAGAATTAAATACAGATAAAATATACATACGTATATTTGGTAAAGCCTGCATGTCATGTTTGTGCATAGACTCACGTAAAAAATGTGTGTGCTGGTCTGCACGGCAACCATTGGTCCATTACCATGGTAACGAAAGGTCCTGGACCCCTGGTCCATTTTCCACATCTCCGTTTGACTGTCATCAGACTCACTTGTCATTGTGTTAGTATTAGAGTGTCCCCACACTCCAAGCCTGCTCAGTTTCCTTTTAATACTGGTGAATACATCCGTGAACCCTAAACTGTGCTGAACGAAGTCAAAGCCACACTCTACCCATGAGCTCAGACACAGGAACAAAGCTGAGACCGCCTGCCACAATCCATCCATACTTTGTGAGCACCGTTTCACTTTTCTCTCCCTCCAGGAATGGATATTTTCTTCTGGTTCAAACAATGAGCAAAAAAAAGTATGGCAAGTGAAAAAAAAGTGATCTCTAATGTGAATGCATTGTTAAATTCATCATGGTAAGATACATTTGTCTGTTACACCAACTCAAAGTCAATAAACCTTAATCCTTGCCATTTCTCTACAAACACACATCGCCTTACTCTCTTTCTGGCTAGTAGATCAGTCCAGTCCCTGGTTTCATTCAAAGCAGGCCTGTTTATTTTGAAGGCTTCTCTCCATGTAGCAGAGGCAGCTGACTGCTGTGAAGCTAAAGCAGGCGGAGCAAAGCTATTTTAGTGTGCCAGAGCCCCACAGCGCTGGACTGGAACAGGATGCAGTCCAGCCATGCTGGATCACCCCATTCTGGACTGCTGCAGCTCCAAGTTATGGTTGTAAAGATGATACTGATTGAATTTGCACACATTTATGCTGATGCAGATTTTATTCTGCTTTGTTTAGAGATTCTCCCGGTAAACCGCAACCATGTTTAACAAGGACTGCAGCCCCTCAGATCTTCTCAGTGGTAAGTTACAGCCATTTTTTACTGTCATAAATAGTTTATATGTCTGATATGGCAAAGATATAGATACTATGAAATAAAGTAGACAACAGCACTTAGACGTTGAGTTGACACAATAAAACAAAGATTTTAATGGGCTCAAATAGAAATTCGGTGCATTTCAATAACGTGGGTCTAGTGTTCTGACTGTATGTAGTACATTCACTCACCCAGAAAAGGACCAATAAAGAGAGTCAGTAGGAATATTTGAAAACTCATGAAACTGCTTCCACAATGCACACTTCTCTATGTTTTATGGAACGTACAATATCGTTTATTTCAACTGAACAAACCGTTACACACAGGAGAATGATACTGAGAGGACAGATATTTGAACAATCACACCTTTAGACTCCTTACTTTTTGATTGCACCCTTATTTTACATTTGGTTTTCACAGAGTACTATGCTTTGGACGGTAAAATAAACACATAAACACAAATCAGATTTTGGCTAAATGAAAATGCCTTTGGACAATTAAGCACTGCTCTCCTGACATAAACACAGCACAAACTGACATGTCATATTGTCTTATCAGGTATTCTTAATTTTGTTTTTCCAAAAACTGTCAAGACATTCCTATCAGGATGTGAAGTGACTCGGCTTATTTGAGAAGCAAGTAGTTGTAGTTTTACACTGCTTTTTGTATGCACTTACTGACTGAAAGGTTATGAACCTGTTTACTGTCTCTCACTAAACTCTGGTTCACAAGTAAAGGGGGTGGTGTGCATCCTAACATGGAGACAACAGGCAGAGCAGATTTATGAGTGTGAGGTTGCCAGAGAAACACACAGTGATTTGGACCCTCCTGTTCTGACTGAATTATACAACCGCACGGGTGGATATGTTCAAAACCTCCTCTGCCTCACCAAAGGTTTCAGTTAACATTTGAGAACAGAGACATTTGTACAAACACAACAAATATTGTTAAAATAAATACACAGAAAATTACAACAACAAAAAAATCAAAGATGTTTTACATACACAAAGAATGGTAAGTGCTTGGATTATGTTTTGGTTTAAATATCATACTTGCAGTGGTTGTGTACAGCACTGAAATTTGTGTTCCAACCAACAACTCAGCAGTCATTTCTCAAGGTAATGTTCAGTATATCATTGACATGTAGTTATTTAACTCGGTTAATACAGAAACCGTTTATTTACATGTATGTTGTTCCTTCTGAATTGGTTAAAAAAAAACAAAAGAGAGAACAAAAGGTAAAAACAGAGGTGTTGTGGTACCGTTGTTTGATTTGTGATCCTTTCACACCGCTCTAGTCTGAGAGTCAGGCAAAGAGCTTCTTCTGCTTGAAGTATGAATCAAACCTGTGCTGAGCATAGTCCTAAAGCCAAACGTAAACAAACAAATTATATATATATATATATAAATATCAACACACACAGTCAGTTATATCAGAACATTATGACCACCCGTGGTTTGGACGTCAGTTATCGTGCACACAGCAGTGCAAAACCACTGTCATAGGCGAAGGACGTGATCTGACTGATGTCCAAAAGCTCATGATAAGCTCATGGTAGTATCTCAGAAACAGTGGTGCCCCATGGGCGACCCACGCCATACTGGGACGACAACTCAGGTGGTACAGAGCAATTGATGCGCTCCAGTGGAACAGTTAACCTCTGTAATTAACCCAAGGAGCAACGAGGAAGGTGTGAGGGATTCTCGGATGGATCTGGTTTGTGCTGCATATAGTGGACGGATGATGGTGCTGCCAAACGACTGAGAACCTCCTCCAAGAGACAACGGTGGGCCAAATGCATGGTGGTGGTCTCGGTGTACATGTCTAGGGGGATGTTTTCCTGGCAGGATCTTCGACCACTAATACAGGAGTCTGTGGGACTGCAGGAGCTTCTGAACGCCACTTGGCAATCCAATACATGTTGATGTTCCTCCTGGATGATAACGTCCCACCTCACTGCACAAGGGAGGTGCATGACGGGTTTAAGGAGGACCACTTCCATGGCCTGATAGCTCGCCCAATCTCAGTCCAGTGGAGAACATCTGGGAACACTTGGATCGCCAGATTCACTATGCTGACTCACAGCTACACAATCTGAGGGACCTCAGTGCTCGGGTGCAGTCAGAATAGGTAAGTGTCTCCAGACACCTTCCATCACCTAATACAGTCCATGCAACAATGTCTCACTAGTGTCTTCTGAGACAAGGGTGGTTATTCCCACTATTAAGTAGGTGGTCATAATATTCTCATATGACTGTTTATATATTATATTGAATTAAAATAAATAACAGTAAAATAAAAACTTACCATGTATCCAAATTCAATCTTGGAGATCCTGGCTTGAATGATTGACCATAATCCCCAGAAGAAATGAGATGCAAGAGCATACCTATACACGTGCATGTGTGTGTAGAGGGAGAGAAAACTTGAAGATAGAAATATCACCATAATCTGTATTTCTATAGCAGCTGTCATTAGAACAGATTAATACCTTAAATGTAACAAACACCAAACGTATACTGATGGACCAAGTGCAGATGGGTAAAGCAACACATCTGAGCCCGGAGTGCTCTGGTTAGGGTTAAACCCGAGGCATACCTGTTTGCCTCAATGATCATCTCCTCCTCGATGGTGGCTTGGTCTTGGTGTATAGGGCCTTCACTCTCTGCTATATAATGTCTGAAGAAGTGCAGCTGGGGACAGACGGAGGAGTAGTGAGACGCGTTTAGGTACCTCAGCCATGTATACAAGGTTGATGTGAATCACAACCAATCCTCAACTTCTCCTGCATTGCTGATGTTCTTGCGTTCAGTATGTTTATTGCTAATGCACTAAAGCCAAGACATTCTAATATTTAACAAGAGTTATAAACATGCAACCAATAACAAAACAACATACAGCAATGGCGATAGAATCAAAAGTACGACTGTAAGATGGTCCTGGGAACACCACTCCATTAGATGGTATGATTACTTAAAGACGGGGTTCACACATTTGTGCAGATTGTATTCATTTATTAGTATTTGTTGAGGAATATTTCACCCATAATGCACAGCTAAATCCAAGTGATTAACAGTAACACGTTTGGCATGTTTACATCAGTCAACCTCAGAGTTAGGTTCTCTTCAGTAATCCCTAAAGATCAGAACCCAAATGAAATGACCCCAAAATCTACATTAAACATTGTGCAATGCTTGCCTGGTGTGCTCAGCATGGAGGTAACTAACCTGCTGTTGCCGATTTGGGTAGTTTTCCAGGTCTGCCTTAAAAAACGGCCACTGGTCATATGTGTAGTCATATACCCATTCACAGAAATGATTTCCTAGATCGAAGCCTCTGCACAACACACACATGAAGCAAAAGGCAATAAACAATGATGGACAAGGTTGTGCAATCCATACCAAAACAACATGTTGTAATAACATTGCTGCACATTGCAATTGTAGTATGGCCAGCAATACGTTAACAGTAACACAGTGTTGAACCCTTGATGTTAAAAACTGGGCTATGTTATTTAACCAAAAATGACTGACGTTTGTTGGACCGCATGAATGCTGTGATTTATCAAAACCCACAGGACTCTCCTATGGGATGTTGGGCACTGGTCATGATGCCCACAGGACTCTCCTATGGGATGTTGCCCACTGGGTCATGATGCCCACAGGACTCTCCTATGGGATGTTGGGCACTGGGTCATGATGCCCACAGGACTCTCCTATAGTATGTTGGGCACTGGGTCATGATGCCCACAGGACTCTCCTATAGTATGTTGGGCACTGGGTCATGATGCCCACAGGACTCTCCTATGGGATGTTGCCCACTGGGTCATGATGCCCACAGCATACAATTAAATATTATGTGAATTATCAGAAGGCTCTTCATGACAGCATTCTAGCATTTCACTATTGCACAGGCATAAAAAATTTTGCATAAAAATTAATATAAGTACGCTTATCATAGGTGTATGTTTAATGGTAAATGTTTCCGTAATACAGGTTCATCACCTGCTGGTACACTGTGTGTTTTAGTTAGTTTCACCTGTAATTATAGCTGCTGTACTCAAAGTCTATGAGCATTAGTTTATCAGATGAATTCCGGTCACGTCCGTCTAGCATCAAGATGTTACCTAAAGAAATGAAACCAGACCCAGTTATAATATATGAAATGCAATTTTACTTCTAAAGCGAGGGCTGGTTAAACAGTTTTTCCATTTCTGAGTTGTGTTGGTCTGTGAACAACTATAGTATTATGTAACACAACTGCACAGTTCCAGTATCAGCCCTACCCCTTCAGGAAAACAGAAACAGAAGAGTGAAGCATCTGGCACAACTTAAGTGTGTGTGTGTGTGTGTGTATACGTATACATAACCAAGTGAGACTCACCTTCCTGCACATCATTGTGACAAAACACCACGGGTGAAGAAGTATCTGCTAGCAGTGCTCTGCGATTAGAGGGAGGGAGAGAGAGAGCGTTACTACTAGGCCAGGCCTCCTCCTTCAGATCTGTCAGTGGAGCTGCCATGTAACTCCGCATGACTTGGTAATAGTAGGAGTGGTGGTGTTACAATACAGTCGATCTCAGACCAACTCGACACAAAAACAACAAAAGCAGATGGCCAGCGAGTCTCGAAGTTTTACAGAAAACTTACGGCTCACCGGGGCAGCAGGAACGACGCTGAAAAGCGGCTCATTCTCACAACCTCGGTCAAGTGTGGTGCAAGAGTTTTAAAGCTCACACACACAGAACATTTGTAGTGTTTGCACTCAACAGGTTCATTTTGATTTTGCCATTCAAGAAGAGAAGCTCAACAGCCAACTTGTGTGTGTCGGCACACACGACCCATAAATGTGTGAAATGTGCAGAACGCATGCAAACGCACACGCCGACGCGCCCATTAATAAACCGGAAAATAAACCGGAAAATAAACCGGATCGGAAATGTTACTGACTGCATTAGGGATGATATCATCACATGGTATCACTCACTCTCTCACACACTATCGGACTGCCTTAACCTTGAACCAGTTCTTTTCTATCATCAGTGTAGCTGGATAGAGAATCGCAGGCACTAAGTACCAATTGACAAATATCAATAACATTAATATAATAATGTTATTACAACAAGTAAAAATAACTAATATAATAATATGCCAACAATAACATGTTAGGATCCACCCCTCCATCTGTTAGACTAATGTCCATTTCCCCACTTCTCTCACCTCAGACTCGCCAGTTCAGATGGAAGGTCATACTTCATTAGTTTCTTGAACTTCTTGATGTGAGCTTCACGCACAAACTTGATGTTCATTATTTGTTCCATGTACCTGATCAAGAGCACGAGACAACAACAACAAAAAAAGAACTCTTCACTTTTTTTTACACATCCAGTGTGTTCAAGAAAGTACCTTAATCACACAATAACTGCACCTTAATCACACAATAACTGAACGGCATCCACTGTCAAGACAAGATCTGGATTTGGTTTATCTGTCGAATACAGTATAGAATTAGCTCACAGGATCCAGTGACTTTTACTTTGAAGATTTAAGAGAAACTTAAACAAACTGTTACCTGTCTATGGTCCCAAACAGCCATCTGGGCTCCTTATTGAAAGGCATTACCATACGATGAAAACGTGCCATCTTACTGGCTATTTCAGCTGAGATGCCCGGGTCCCGCAGCTGATCTGTGTATAAGCGCTTGCTCTGCACCACAGACACACACCTGAGTTAATGATTAGCCAGGTTAGCAAATATCTGTTACATATATTATCCTTTAGATTTTACAGTCGACCGCATGTGGTTGTGAGCAAGTATTATAACATGCGGCTTATTTAGGAGCAAGGAAGCATTTCTCTCATCTGCATATTGTTTATTTTCGAGGGAGGTGAGACTCACAGGAAGGTACTGTTCCAGGCGTCCCTCTGGGAAGATGCCGTAGAGACGAGGACCTAACTCCCGCTCTGCCAAAATGGCAAACATGACACTCTCAGACACCAGAGAGTCCACTCCCTACACACACACACACACGCACAGCACCGTGTACACGGACACACACACACACACACACACACACACGAGAACACGTCAACATAACTACCAGCATGTAATAACATGAACACACATACAATGGACTTTTGATTTTTATGACCTGCAGTTCTATATTATTCCCCTCCTGACCCTATCAATGGAAGCAAAGCACGGCACCTGTAAAATGGCCCCATAGATCCGGAGCAGTACCCGTGAAGGCTCAACCCCAACCGGCTTAACGTGATCAGGTAAACTGCACTTGTACAACAGGTTGCTGAGTCCTCCACTGTCGACATACAAACCCAGAAAATTGTTTGAGAATGTTTTTTTCCCTCCCGTGAGGAATTAAGAATTGTAGCATTTTTGGTTTTTCCTGAGAAACTTGTTTAATTACCTTACTATAGTGATCTGAAAGTCCGCCTCTGAAATGGTCTTCCATGACCCGGAGAGAAAATCTCGACACCAAGCGAATGCTCTTGCCTTGGTTTCGCGGTCGACTTCCCCGGTACGCCCGTCCCGATAAGATTCCGCTTCTGAATCTTCATCCCCGTTTGCACCTCTAGGAGTAGGTGCCTTCAGGTTTCCCTTCTCGACACCCAGCACCTCACTGAACTCTCTTTTCATCCTGGTGCCAGTGTCCTCCGTCGTCAGCGTAGGCATCTTTATGGGAGGTACCTTAATATCGGACTTGTCCAAAGCCCCATCACTCGCTCTTTCAGTTACTTTCTGGTCCGCCTGCATAGTGCTATATTCTCCGTCTGAGTCCTCTCGAGAAAACGTACGCAGCAAGTGAAAAGGCAGGTACTAAAAATAGAATTACAGTTTAGGATGACCTAATACGTTGTCATTAGAAAAGACCTCTGCATTATAAGGCAAAGTTCGCCGATTACACTTGTGACTTGGCATGAGCCTAATGATTACAGTAAGTAACGGATTGATAGGGATGGCACGACACGTTTAGCTATCTAGCTGAGAACAGTTAAGCAGAATGCCCATTTGCAGTGTTCATGGTGGCACCCTTTATATACAATAAATACGCTATTTAAACATAAGCGAACACTCTTATAGTGTTATATTTAACTGCATTTTAATATTGCACCGCGTACTCACTTCCGCGTTGAGCGTTCATGAACGGTTGGCAGGTCAGATTCAGGCTATAAAATTCTAATATGAAAGTTGATCCAATCAAATTGCACACTCCTGAGCCTACTGAGTATATCGATAACTCATTGGATGTAGGAAGGGAACAAGCACCACCTTTTAATACCAAAGCAACAGATTGGGCTGTTGTAACCATAGTGGTTTAAGGGAAATTGAGTTTTTATGTTTCGTGCTTCGAGAGAAAACGTATTCACGCAAATTCGCTCCACCTACTGTGCATTTTAATGGATACCCTATGTAAGTGCGTTTCATACGCGTAGCATTGCTGCCACAAGTCTATTACAGTGTACTGTTCAGACAAACAGGCAAACTTATGAAAATGATCAGGATTTGCTTTGTCATGGTTCGGTCAGTCAACCTCCGGGACTACCACAAGAAACTTGAGCTCAAGGAAACCACTCGAGAAATATTAAAGATCAAGAAAGATTAAATTGTACAAAATAATTACTTTTTAATATGATCCAATGAATAGCGTTACAATATAACATATGTACTGGAGAATAAATACTAAAACCAAGGTCACTGAACAGTAAACGTTATACAGTGTCATGAGAGGCAGGTGTTGTGACCGATTCAGTTCCCCCTCTAATTCCTGTTTCTTCTGTCCGCGGGCACACGCATTCACGAAAAGA
>JAOYMR010000026.1:16995867-17020598 GCA_025802075.1 Tenebrosternarchus preto
AAAGTGAAGAGGAACCTAACCTAGCTGTCTACTAAAGTGAAGAGGAACCTAACCTAGCTGTCTACTAAAGTGAAGAGGAATGTGAACAGAAGACCAGTGGTCTGATTCTTTTTAAAATGTCCCCGTGAGTTTTTTTTGTGACTTGTACAGATCTTTGTTTTAAATCAATTGAGGCTGTATTGGTCTTTTTTGCTAAATCTGACTGGCAGAAGACATAATTAAGAGTCTTCAGTTTCTTGTTATCATATTTCATTTCTGTCTAAGAAAAATACCAGAGATGTTATTTAGATCTCTTTTCTGATTTCCTTTTCCTGTAGGTGCATACATACACAGATATACATTCACTCAGATGGCCAGTGATTTCATTTCTTGTACCACAGCATCTTTTATTTTTGTTTTTTCCGATTAGAAGAAAATAGGCTCCTCTGTGTTTAGTGTAATTTTCTGTAGATCCTCTAAATGCAATGTGCTGTTGCAGTGGATCAGACGTTCACTGGTCCATGCAGTGGATCAGACCATCACTGGGCTGCGCAGTGGATCAGACATCCACTGGGCTATGGAGTGGAGGCCGGATGTGGCAGGCCATTGGAGAGGGCAGGGTGCGCATGCTTCGGCCGCATGCTGACCTGTGGAGAGGTTGATGAAGCGGGTGATGAAGCGGCCGACTGCAGATATCCGGGAGCCCACAAGTGAAGCAGTGCTGCTTAGTACTGGTGGGCTGCCAACAGAAAGACGCAACCCAGTAGGACTCGCCGGTTTGTCTAATGTGGTAGTAGGAAACCTCCCATTCCTGCTCATAGCTTTAACATTTTATGACACATGTATTTAATGCTGGGTGGTCACCACTGTGAAAGTGTCTGACTTTTGCATGCTGCAGTTAAGGAACAGCAGTCTGACGTTGCTGTTATTATAATTCTTCTTGTGTTGTGTATGTGTTCATAATGACAGTGAGATACGGATGATGTGGAAATCAAGAATGCTCAGGTCTTTGGCTGCTTACAAAGAATTCTGTAAATTTTTCACTTACAATGTTAAAATGTACAAATAATGTGAAGCTGCAGATTCTCTGAGTGATGGGTGATACTAGAAATGTTTAGGGACCAGTATCGATTTTAGTTTTAGATGTTTTTTTTCCATATGTGCAATATATTTATTTTCATTTAGATTATTATTCTATATGTCAGTAATTATTGATTTTTCTGTTGGTGATCTGCAGGATATTTGCCGTAGTTCTGTACTATTGCCACCCGTTCGTGTTCCTTTTCTGCATTTTCTCTGCTCTGTTCATTTTTATGATTCTTCCATCATTTACTCATTTGAATCCTTGCCTGCCTTTTCCTAATTTATGCAGACACATGCACTATGTTGATAACGTAAAGGCTGTGTGTGTGTGTGTGTGTGTGTGTGTGTGTGTGTGTGTGTGTGTGTGTGTGTGTGTGTGCGCGTGTGCGCGTTGACACCTACTGGGCATCTTCAACATTTTCTCATTAGTGTTGAATCCTCTGTTTCAGAAGATCACAGAATTGGGAAAGCCCTTCACTAAGCCCTTCACATTACCTCTTTGTGTGACTTTGAATTGAAATGACAGTTGTCAACCACTTTATTAATATTATAGGAATTCATAAGGATTTTTGGGTAGTCAAGCTTCTTGTCTCTCTGTCTATCTTTATATCTATTTCACACACATTATAAGAGTATAAAGCTGAGCACAGTGAATACATTTATTAAGATTAGTGATTATTCAATCTATGAATGTAGATTTCACAAAGATTAAAATCTGATTTCAATCAACCAAAAAAAGGAGCATGAGTCAGCAAATTAGCATGGACTCATGGGACGAAGCTGACGTAGTATCAACTGTAAAGGTGTAAAGGTGACCTCACCCTACTTAACGTGACAAAACCCCGAGGAGCTTCTTCTAATGGTGTGACATCACTCTCTTCACAAAACCAGCTGCTATGGCAACATTAGATGACTGGCAGCTGATGCTACTCTCCAGAGCTTCCCTTTGTAATAAGAACGAATATGATAGGAAGACCCAGTAGTGGGTTGCCATAGGGACTGTTGTGTAAGGGTGGGGCTGAAGAGTAATGCTCAGTTTCTTTCTATGCCATTATGTTGTCATTAAGAAATAAGTATACTTGCAAACAGGTCAACACAAAAAAAGGTAAAAGAGATTTTTCAGGAAGCTTTCTTGGGCGTAGTGTTCCTCTGTAGGCTGGCAATATTGAACCAGGTGTGTTAGCTAATATGATTCATGACCAGTGACCTCATCTGTTAGCTACATCATCTGCTCTAGAAATCTGCTTTGCCTTCAGGTTTTGAGAAACTGATGAAACACAGTTGCATATTTAGGAATTCATGTTGAGTTTTAGCACCATGTCTGGGTCTTTGTGGCTAATGTGTTTTCCGAGTAACTGGAAAACATTACTCACATTTGTTATGTCATAGATGTGTCATTGTTTTGAAGCACAAACACACAAAAAACATTAAAATATTTTTATGCCTAATACATTTTGGTAATACATATACATTAAAATCACACAGAAATAATAATAAAATAAGAAACGGTTTACTTTGAATGTTGCTGCATTTCAAGGAATCTATTTAGTACCCTTTTTTGTTTGTAAAACATGGTCATTAGCTGTTGGTGTTACGTTGTCCTGTTTCCCTTGTCCTGCTAGATACAGAGCATGCTGGTACACTGAGATCGCACAGGACAGGTCATGCCAATTTGTAAAAGAGCCTCTGTACAAATGAAGTCATAAACAATGGTGTGAATATGGTACTTGATGACACCTTAGCCATTCATAATCTTTCATATGAACTGTTGTGCAAATAGGTACTAATTTGCAAATGTTTGATCATTATGGTCACATGCACATTGGTGTTTTTGGTTTTCTAAGCATGATTTAAGTGGATGTCTGTAAAGCACTGCTCCTGGTAGGTGCTGAGATCCAGGAATGTATTCTGGCTCAGTGTAGCAGCTTCCCAGCACTGCAGCGTCTGCTGAAGCTGCTCTGCCTACATTCATTATTGATGTTCATCTGTAAAGGCTGTCATTAGCTGTGTGCATAGATTCTGCACATGCCCTGTACTGTTGGTTTATATATATATATATATTGTATGTATGTATGTATGGGTGTGTGTCTGCAATATTTGACTGGTTCTAATGTCACAGTGACACAATCACACATGAACATGCGCACACATGCACACACACACACACACACACACACACACACACACAGGCTTGTTCATAGACATTTAATGTTTTGCCTTTTGCTTTAACTGAAGGACATTGACTGAGGATTTTTTTTTTTTTTTAAATGCATTTCAATTATAGTTCAAATTGCTGAAAGCGTTTACAGGCTTTCTGGTTTATCTACGGTGGTGTTCAGACAGAGGCAAAGCCCACTTGGTTGTTAGCACGGTCATACACAGAGTAGTACGTCCTGAGGAACACATCTCCGAAGATCCAGAGGGGCTGGCCGTTTTGAGAAGGCACGTAGGTGGGGGCGATGTTCACAGTGCAGTAGCCATTCTCATATTCCTGTGAACGTTATGGACATTAGCAAAATTAGCTGAGAGGAATTAGCCGACAGCTGTTCATCGGTTTTGTTCATCTTTAACATTTCATCTAGTAGAGTTGTAAGGTGATGCTGTATCTATAACTTGAATCGATCGGTTTTTTTATATAACTTGAATCGATCGTTTACTCGCTATGTATGTGCGTTTGGAACACAGACATTAAAGGTAACCTGCAAGCGGGTGGGAAGTTCTTGGGCGTAATATGAAATATAATCCTGTGAAATAGGATCTATTGCGTTATTTGATAAAAGCGTCACACACAAAAAATATCCCATGCTGTTGCTGGATTGGAGAACCAATATTTTACCTTCGGATGGAAGATATATATATGTATGTTGATACTAGAGTTTGAAAGCACTGTAATGGGGAATTTGTGTGTATCAGAACCTAATAGTATATCAACATCTATTTACAGTAACTTACTTGGAGATAGGCAGAAGGAGGTAGAGGGAAGTTCACTCCACTAATAGTGAAGGTCAGAGTAGGGAGATTGCCTGTCTGGCTACAATCCACAAAGTACTGTAAAACAGGCAGATAGAGTGAAGATGTGTTAAACAAAAAAATACCCCCCCCCCCCACCCCCAAGAATTCCATTCTTACCCTCAAGTCAATTGGCTGTAGCAAGCACCAGCTGTTACAGATGTTATCAGACACTAGTAATATTTAACTATCTCTACCCCAAGAACTGAAGAAATCTTGTTAGTAGAGTGATGACTACAGCATTGCTATTGAAAAGCTAGCATCCATTACTAATAGATTAGCTGTCTTCAGAGATTAACTAGACTATAATTAGACTATAGAATTATAGAATAAACCAGAGATTGGCAGTGTTCAGAAACTGATCCATTGTGAGTTACCTGTCCATTGCTGCTCTGCTGTGCTCCAATAGACTGCATCAGGTTAGTCAGGTATGTCTGAGGAGCAGTCAGTGTGGATGTACCAGTATCCACAATGGCTTGGCAGCCATTATATTGACTACACCAACCAGTCTGCTGTTCTCCTATATGGAAACTGAGCCAGATCAATGCTGGTGATCAGAAAAAGATGCCCACTACACTTTAAATGTCGCTCATATTTAAAAAAAGATAAGGGCGGTTGGCACATTTGTCCTGATGGACAAATGGCTTTATCAGATATAGAGCTGGGTAATGTCTAATTAACTGGAATGCAACATTAATTACATAAATATTCATTAATTAATTGAGCCCTTGCAAAAATAAATAAATAAATAAATAAAACTATATAAGTAATTATTTTTTCTGTAAGTGCTTAACACTGGTATATTTTTGAGGTCCTGTATTTAATTTTTTTTTTTTAAGTTGTCACTAAAGTCTTTTCTGTAATTTTATGCTGAAAAACTGGTCATTACTGCCATGATTTCAGTAATGGAGATGTACATTATACAAATAAAAGTACTATTAATATAATATAATATTATTATAACATATATATATTATAATGCTAATATATAATAATTTTAAATGTTAATATATAAGTGCTGTTTTTAATGTTGACATCTTCTGGCCCAACCCTAAATGGAGTTTAGCTCATCTGGCATTAGCGCATTTGGGATTATGTGCCGAAATTTGTGGCACAAATGTTCTGTTATTCAGATTAGAGTTATGAGCAGTGTTCTATTTGATGATTAAGATTAAGATTAAGGTTAAACGAACTGCTCTTACCTTTGGATGCCAATCTGCCAGTATGTCTCACTGGTCACAGGTGTCCAGTAGATCTGACCCTGATACATGTTTGTGTCCACACCACCAAAAGCCACCTCACTGCCAGACTCACTGTTCCTTAAAATGAGAAGTTAAAACATTGATCCATATCAACATCATGCCATCTCACATGAAGCAGAGAATATCTAGAATGTTTGTTTTCTCCAAGCAATGTCTTATAGCCGTACGTATGTACATCTCCATGATTAGAATGATCAAGCCGGCCCCTTTGGAAGGAACTACACTGTAAACACTGCTTTGTAGCATTTATCGTTCAGTGAGATTATCGGTTTTGTAATGCTCTCCTCTCATATTGATATGTAATGTATCTTGCTCACGGGCTTAGATAGACAGCAAACAGGTTTTGCTCGAGGAGACCCAGTCGCATCATGTTGTCTACGAGAGGCATCTGATTGCCAGAAGCAATACTTGGGTAGGCCAGACCAAGGATTCCATCGAACTCGGCCACCACAAAGTTCTCTCCTGGTTCGTTGGTGCTCAGCCCAATCTCCTGACCATTGACGGTGATGCCAGACAGCTAACGAAGGCAAAAAAAACAAAAAAAACAATGTTGTGGTATCTCACCGTGTGTTTGTTTCTATGAATGTATGTGCTCTAAACAGCACCTGTGTCTGTTCATTGACTTCAGAGTCAATCAAGAGTGTGTCTTCTATGGTTGACTTTTGTAAGAAGGCACACTTACTGTGACAGTGTCATAACCAAAAACGCCATTAAGAGATCCAGCTCCATAGGGCAGGTAGAAGGTTTGGGATGTGGATTGGTAGGTGGAAGACCGTTGGGGGTTGAACTGTGTGTGGGAGGCTGAGGAGAGAAATTGCAATGTCTCTCAGCTTTAGAACTGTCCTACAAAGCTTCCTGTTTGCTGTCTTCAGTCGCAGCATATCAACAAACCTGTCTGTGTTCCTAAAACATTCACTTATTTGAGTCTTCAGTGAAAGTTGAAGACGGACTTACTGCATGCCTGGGTATTGCAGTAGACGGAGTCAACCCACAGATTGGAGGAACCTGTGTCAAAGAGAACCTTGAAGGACTGGGGAGGAGTGCCGACGCTGATCACGCCGTAGTAGGATGTCTGAAATACAAACCATAAACCAATGGGCTGATGCTGGGGGTGGTTTTAAACTTAAACTTCAGCTTGAGCTTGGACTTACATCAGCATAGTTGGTCAAGGGCTCAATGGTGGAGGTGGCCAGGACTTCAGGACGCTGGTATTTGAGAGCTGGATCACTGTAGGGTAGATGGATTCCCTTCTCCCTCAGTGTCTCTCTGATGGACTTGAACCTTTGCAGGGGTATCCTGTGGAGAAGGATAAAAACTCAGCTTACACATTACATAAAAACAATATTGCTCTTCATGTATTTCAGAGCAGTTAACTAAACAAACTAGTTATTCTGGTAGTAGCAAGTTGAGATAGAAGCAACTTGCCTGAATGATAACACAAGACAAGTCTCCTTTACATACTATTATTAAATAATTAGTGCGTAAAGAGTGCGACACGAGTGCAGATATCTTACCTGATGATTGCTTCAGAGAGGACGATGCACGTCACGAGAATGATCAGACTTTTCATGATGATTCTCCACGCTGCCTAAACGAACACACAAGTATACACACCACATGGCCTTTATATACACACATCAGGGGATGAATATCTGCACCCACCCCCAAGGGAATTCATGCACACACACGTTTCTTTACCTAAACCAGAACTTTCCATTCTGATGGCAGTAAGCCTATAAAAGTACTCACCAAAAACAGGCTTTCCTCGTGATAAGGCACCAAACAAAAGGCATGCAGCACTTACAAAACGAATGCACTCTCAAAGAGAAAAAAAGATAGAATATTCATTATTTTTGTCTAAAGCCTTCTGCATATGGACTGTGCATGAACATAAAAAAATCCAAGAATTAAAAGTTGATTTACATTATATTATTCAGTTACATTCTTACATACATGTTATTCAACTTCATAGTAAGCAAGTTGAAGTGTAAATAATGTAAATAACGCTCAGGGTGTGACAATAAGAAAATAAGTCCATATGTAACAGAAGACGTGAAAAAGGCGGAGTGAGTTTGAAATGAATTTAAAAGAGCAAGAAAACACGCAGGAGAAAGAAAAACAAAAATAAACCCAGTGTGAAGTTTTCTGACGTACTGCAAATGTAAAGCCACACTCAGAAATGTAACAGACACGCAATGTAGCTTCAGGACATTTTTACATCAGCTGCAGTTTTCCATAGACACACCATTTCCCAGTTTGAGGACGTTTTTCACACTTTGCTGAATGACAGTTGCATCTCAATGGAAAATGGTTTTACTTTAATCTCGCCTATGAAAACTGTAAGAGCTTTATCAAGGTTACAGCTAATCTCACTTTCATTGCTTAAGTGTGATTGTATGTCTTTGCAAAGGGAAAAATAAATATTCCATTTCTTATCAAAAATGAAACGATAGAAATCCTTTCAGTCAGAATAGAAAACCTCAAGGTTACTATTGTTATATTAAGCATTTTTATATCATAGTTATTTATATTTCTGATTTTTATGGTCATGAGTGAACATGGTTAATTGGCTAATTCAGTGTTCCTGAAGACTGAAACTTGTCTCTCTGATCTTAAATATTAGGGTTATGGTTAGTTAACAAATTTCAGCAGAAATGACCTTTTTAGGTGACCAACATCTGAAATTACGGTACTTCAACTTTCATTTAAGAATTATAAATCTGAAGATTTCAAACCTGATGTTTTGCTCATGTAAAAACACATATAACACAGTAAAGTTCTAGAAACGTGTATAGTTTAAAACCCAGATGCTTATTACTGGCTTCCAATAAGTACTCAAGCGTTAGAAAAGTCAGACACCCATAACACATTTAGTGCATTAAATCTAAGATCTTTCTTGTTTGGAAAGAAGAACATTGTTACCCAGTAAGCCTGGTATATGCTCTCTTGCTGTCTCTCTCTCTCTCTTTCTCTCTCTCTCTCTATCTGTAGATTCCAGAGAGTTATTTGGGCTGTGAAAAGCTGCATTGCAGCACTGCCTTCTACAGAGTGTGTGTGTTAGCAGTTAGCATAGCACAGGTTTAGAGTAATGTCTGCTGCTGCTTCACTGAGCCTTAACAGACATCAGTTTAGCAAACCAACGTATCTGTCAGCATCTGTCAGCTGATTTGGGAGACAAGGGAGTATTTAAATGATCTTTAGGGCAAACCGTGCGATTCCTGTGTGCTTGCTTGACTCTCAGATACATCAGATACTCACCCACAACACACACACACACACCCACCCATTGAACAGTAACCCACAACACAGCAATGTAATATATGCTGAAATGTTTCTTTTATATTACGTGTTTGTTTTAAGCTTCTTCATTCACACATGAACATGCACGTATTGTTTTCATTTTGTTTCAGACGTTTTCTACATGGACGGTGTGTTGATTTTACAGGTGTCATCAGATGCTGTGTGATTTGTACATTTCATTTTTTTCCCTCCACGCAGGCCAGCTCATGACATCAGTCTGGAGGAGTTCGATGATGAAGATCTATCTGAGATCACAGATGACTGTGGCATTGGCCTCAACTATGACTCTGACCCTTATGAAAAGGTACGCCTCGTGAACTCGTGAATTCAAATTTTAGTTGTATGTGACTCTAGATAGCAAAACAAATCTCACAGATATCTCCTTTAGGAAGGGCTCCACAGCTCTGCAGCGAGCAGCCTGGCTCTCTCTTACACACCCTGTGTTCCGTCGTCTAGTTTATAGTTAGTAGTTGGGAGTCTGCACTAGCAGGCCATAGACCTCTGAATGAATACTTAGTCACTAATTATATTTTTGTTTATGTATCAGTATTGTGTGTGCTGCCATGTTCACCAGTCTGGTGAACATTTAGCCCTTTAACTTATCAATGCTGACTGCTTCGCACGAGCATTACAATATTCACAGTAACCCACACCAGTCTTCCAGTGAAAAGAAGAAAGCAGGAAGCTATAGATATTCTTTATACTATAGCACTTTGATATTGTATGTAGGATTATGGATATGTGTTGTATGTAGGTGTATGGATGTGTGTTGTCTCTGTGGCTGTACATATTTGTTTGCCTGGGAGTCTTTTCATGCAGGATTTTTCCTGTGTGTAGGTGGTTTAAATGTTTTATTGTAGTGGCTTTGTGCAAACAGATACAGTGGAGAAGGCTGGAGACCTACAGAAACATTCTGCTATGAAGGTCCTCCTCTCCTCTTCTCTCATCTCCTCTCCTCTTCTCTTCTCTCCTCTCCTCTCCTCTGAGTGACTGAATATTCACCAACAAATTTGGTGTTTAATTAGTAGTCATATTCTTTCTGTGGATATGGACTACATCCTTATTTGATTAGCTAGTTCCTTAGGTAGCTTCAATCACTTTTTATCTGATTAAAAGGAGTGATTCAGTCCACATGGTTGTTATGTGTGAGGGATTTGAGCCTCATTGTTACTTACACAATCAAGAATTTACCCTTGTGACTGTTCCGTTTATAGACTGATTGTCACTGGGTGATGACTGGTCATTTGGCACACTGGTCTTATGATTGGTTGGCTGGTCTACGTGGTGGCATCAGGAAACGTTATGTTCTACTAAGTCTAGAAATTTAAAGCTCTCCCCTGAACACACAGTTCTGCTCACAGGCCATTCAGTCCTACAGAAGCCATGTTCAGAGGTCTTTATTCACAGATTTCAATGGCTTTCATCACACTACTGTGACTACTTATACTTTACAGATGAATTTCATCACCAGTATTACATAATAGTGATTATGTAATCAAATTCCAAATTTTTCTAAATCAAAATCTATTGCTATTTCCTCTTTATATCTAATAAGTGATGGAGGACAAAAAAGTGGATAAAATGTTTGTTTTCATAGCAAATGTTACATTTAACTGATGTTAAATTTAATTTAACTGTTTAATTCATAATTGAACATATCTGTGTAGGTATTTCTTCAAATATTAGTGTTATACAGAGTGCTATAAAATAATATAAATGTACTTTCTGAGTGTATAAAATATACATATATAATTTATTAAATTACACTTTTTTTTTTTACTTTTCTTTTCCTTTTTTGACATTATGTAATGGATGTGTGACTGGAGTGGTGTCTTGGGTAGTGTTTTTGTGTCTGGTGTGCGCAGGTGTGTGTAAAGCTTCATTACACACTTCATTGCACACACCTGTAATTATAGGCAGTGGAGGAGCCACACTGACTTGGGTTTCAAATATATGCAATAATTTCACTTCAGCACTGGTGGTCGAAGGTGAGCACAGGTACGTATATCAAGGTACTGCAGAAGCACATGTTGGCACAGGCGGGTCAGTTCTTCAATGCTATGTAAGTGCCCAAGTGACACTTAAAACAGCTAGTGAGTGCAACTAAAGAATATTGTAGCGATATATTTGGTGTCTCAAGTGTTCAAAAAAGGACCCTAGTTGTCATACCACTGGTTGATCTTGCTGGTTGATTGCACCAGCTGGTGCTACAGCTCCACCTCCAGACTCTTTTAAATGTACCATGAGTGTGGGGTTAGAAACTGATTCGGAAAGACCTAGTGCTTCTGTGCTGGGAGGCTCTCTTGCTGCCTACACCTTTACTGCCTCTACTGTAGCATCACCTGTACCCTCTGTCACCAAGCAGGACCTCTCCGGGATAAATACCCTGTTCCTCCAGCTGCCGATAGAAGTCAGGTTGTATTTTTGCAGCTTAGCTTAAGGCAAAAAATTGTCAGCAGCTGAAACGAAGCCAGCCTCTGGGCACTGCTGAATCTGCTGCAGGGCACACACACGTCTCTAATGTTTCCACAGCTTGCACAATGAATCCCTCCACCCCAAGTTGAAAACAGCCTAGGAAACAGAAAAGAGACAAGCCACTAATTTGTTATACGACCCCTATATAAGTGGCTCCAGTTTCAAGGTAGCAACATGAACAAAGAAACTCACAGCACAACAATTTGGATGTGTAAGGTAAAGAGGAACTTGTAGTAGTGGGCGGGAATTAATGACACGGCAGTTTATGTAGTTTGTGGAAAGAGTCACAAACAAATAGCTGCCAAGAAATGCTGCCAAAAGAATAAAACAAAACCTGCGTCTGGTGACTTCATAATACTTAGCTTTCCAAATCTAACAAAGAAAATAAAAACAAAATACAGGCCTCTTAACCTCAATCCTTCAGTAGATAAACGAAAAAGGAGTAACAAAACCAAGATGAAAAAAATGTCTCTTACTTCTAGCAGGCTGCTTAAACTATTGTGTTGCCAACATTGTCACCTCAGATTTGGTCATGTTGAGTGATCCAGGTACTTGAAACATATATCAGCGTTGATGTCTTCCTCTACATCAACAACAGTGTGAACAACGCCACAGTGGACAAGAAAATAAGGATGTTTCCAAACCAAAGCCCTTGGACGGCCAAAAAGGTACAAAAAAACGTTTAAAAGCTTTAATATCTGGGGAATCCATACAGTGCTGACAGCTCAAACCTGAAAAAGGTATAAAACAGGCCTGTCATTTACAGACAATGTGTTGAGGATCTCTTCTGCAGTGCTTACATTAGAAGCATGTGGCAAGACGTCAAGTGCATCACTGACTTCAAGAGCAACCCTGACAGCCCCCCACAGTCGTGACACTGGCCAGTGACCTCAATGCTCACTTTGAACACAGTTACAGATACGGAAAATGTTCAGGTTCTTACACTGTACATGATGTACAGCGCACGTAGCAGAGGGTCAATCCACAGAAAGCCGCAGGCCCTGATGGAGTTCCAGGACAAGTACTTAAGGGCTGAGTGGAACAGCTAGCGGAGGTATTTAAAGGAGTCTTCAACCTGCCTATCTCTGGTCTCCGAGCACCTGAGGTCTGCCATCATAGTCTGGGCACATATGTGAGGATGCTATTCATAAAATGCAGCTCTGTTTTCAATACCATCATCATACGAGTACCTGCACGCCAAGAGAGCGTGAACTGAGCCCCGTTCTCTACTCCCTCTTCATGCTATGCAACTATGCTGCACCATCAGCACCATCATCAGATTTGCAGATGAGACAATGGAGATTGGCTTGTTCTCCAGCGATGATGAATCAGCCAACAGAGCTGAGGTGCAGAACACCCTGATGAGTGGCTCCAGTTTCTCAGAGAACAGAGTGGCTCAGAGAACAACCAGAAGAAACGGCTCATCAACTTCAGATGTCACAGACTGATGAGTCTCCAATCTCCATAAATGATAGCACAGCGGAGAGAGTGCCCAGCTTCAGGTTCCTGGGTATTCACATCTTCAAGGATCTAACATGGTCAACTCACACAACTGCACTGGTCAAAAAAGCACAGCAGCGTTTGTATCTCCTGAGGACACTCATGAAAGCTGGCTTGCCTAGCAGTTAATGATGACCTTTAACCACTCTACCACAGAGCATACTTACATACCACACACACACACTACTGTACTATACTCTGTTTCTGTTTACAGAATGTGTCTATGTATCTTGCACTTTAATTCTCTCATCCTTGTTCTAGCGAGTAACACATTCATCCCACTGTTATTTCTTTTTACTATGACTATCCACATTCCATAGGGCTCCGTTTTTCTGCTACTTTACACATTAAGCTGTTGCACTATTTAAAACTGCCAGACACTTTATAATGACATAATGATACTTGAGTGCAATTCCTCATGCGGTTGTATTTCTTACTGCATTTTTATTTGTTTTTTTTTTTACAGCATTCTAGTAAGGAAGCTGCAAAAACAATGTCATTGTGCTTGTGCAATGTCAGTAAAGACATTCTATTCTATGCAGTGGAATAGAATAGAATATCAGTAAAAACATTCTATTCTATTCCACTGCATTCTATTCTGTTCTATTGATGAGTTGCATGTGATGAGTTGCAGCAGACACGTATATTGTTGTCTGGGTGTTTTTGTCAGTAGCCAAAAGAAGATCAGCGTTCCATGTATGAAGGGTTGAATCAGAATTTACTTTGGAGTTTTCCATTGGTTCTGTATGACAACATGAAATAATATACCTTGTACCCAGAAGCCAGTACCAGAGACTCTTCATCAGAGTCCATGCACACGGAGCAGATTTTACAAAACCATTATTCTCATGAATTGTGGCTGTTTTTAGATTTGAGATGAATGTGAATGTCTTGAAAGAGAAGCTGAATACCCTAGAATAAATTATTCAACACGAAGCCGCACAGAATCCCCATTATTTCTGACCAAGTCGATTATAAATCTGAACTGACATGATATAAATTGATATTAGGTACTGCCAGACCACCTTTATTCAGCAGCAACTGTAACCAACCAAAAGCAGGTTGTTTTAGGATTCTAAATATATGTACTGAACCAGCTGTAAGTGTTTTTCACTGCACTGTAGCGCTGAAGGGTTGGAATAATCTGAAATGAGTACAGAAGTCTGGGTAAAAGATTAATGTTTATTCCACTTGACCCAGCGTGGAGTGTGTTACTGAGCTTGTTTTTCTACATCTCTATATATTCATGCCAAAAGTGGTTCATAGTTTGGTTTGTGTACCCACTGTAACAAACAGAGAGATTTGATAATGAAAGTTTCCAGTCTGGAGGGTGGCACAGAGTTGTCCCAGAGCCATAGCTTGTGATTTAGTTCGATTGTATCCTGGAAATTCACAAAATGCTTTAATAATGTTGAGGAACATGGAAATTTACTAGGGGTGTAATGATGCACTCAATTCAATGCTCACAATTCAATTCATGATACTGGATTTGTTTCGCCAGTGTGCCACAAAAAAAAAGGCAGGGTGCACAGCAGGTTCTTTTATTGAACAGTGCTTCAAATGACTAGAAGGACACACGCTCACGTTCTCACCAGACGGACAGACAGACAGTCAAAGACCAACAAAGACGTGGTGACATGCACACGCTTAAATGTACACACCCTCGACAAGACAGGTGAAACGAGTAACGATAACGCAGACTGAAAACAAAACAGACAAACGCCACGCCCCACAACACACGAACACACCTCCACGCAGACACGCCCATACAGACACGGGACAGAAGAGGCAGGGGCGATCACCGTTACAGGATTCATAATTAGATTTTTTCATGATATTTGAAAGAAATTTTGAATAACAAAAAATGAAGAGACATTCTTTTATCAAAATGTGCTACTTTAACCGCTAGATTCAACTACAAATAAAATGTATGAGTGAAACAGTCTCCTTTAACCACAAGTTCATTTGTGTGAGACAGTCTCCATTAACCTTTTAAATGTATATTCTTTAATACATATCTAAAATAGTTTTTCTTTAAATTAAAGACATGGATGCATAGAAAATGAGGAAAACAAAATAAATAGTTCCGTGTGTTAAAGCTGCAACTGGACTGTTTTGGTTTTCAACCTGTGAAAAACACCTTTGTGTTGCTCATGGTGTAAACAGGGAGCCGCTCAAAAATTCAGGTCGAAAGCAGATAATCACATTTCCAGCAGGTGGTGTATTTTTCTAGTTGAAAGGTCTTCCTCTGAGGAAGTATGCTGTTTCACTGTTTTTGCCTTTCTTGATCCTTTCTGAGGTTTCTGATTTCCTGAAGGAATAAGTCTATTTTAGTGTTGATGATCATGGCAAGATTGGCTGTCTGATGGCTTTAGCCAGATCAGGAGCTCTTTGGGTACCAGTCCATAGCCCCCACCTTGAGTGTCGCTCCATCATCTTTGTTCTCTCTCCATCATCATCTCGCTTCTCTGTGTGGCTTTTTTAGCAGCTTTTGAAGTTATTTTATTACGAGTCATACCGCAGAAGGTCTCTAAGGGTATCACATAGAAGAACCCAATTAGAAAACGAAACAAACAGGCTCCACTATGAGTAAAAATAAGGATTTTTGCAATCTGTTAGTTGGTCTCTTTCAAATGACCTTGCCCTAAAAGTGAATTTCTTTGTACTTGATGAAGGGCAGTGAAGCAGTATTTGGCCAGGCTGGCCAGACAAGCGAGTGGGTGTGAATATTGACTGGAAAAACTGTTTGAAAATGGACTTTGTTGAGAATTAAGTCATTTTACAGAAGTAGGATGAGCATGCATGGCTTTGCTGGTGGCTAATTGTGAAGCTGTGTTTGTGTTTGATGCTATTTTGACACTGAAGTCTTTGTCTCTGCCATGTTTGAAACTGCTGCATTGGGCCAAATTATTACTGCAATCTGTACTTTGAAACTGCAAGTTGATGCTTTTGTGAAACTCTTGTGAGCTGCTGATTCGTTGCTTCTGAACTTGTGGGATGCTGGATGTAACACACAAAATGTCTGACGTCACTGCATGGTCAAACCATGCAAACAATTCCGCTAAAGGAGCAGGATCAGAAAAGCAAAAAGAAATGCTTAACTGCTGAGCGTTGCAGTACCTAACCCATATAAGAATAAATTCTAGTCATATTTCCTAAATCTTGAAAAATCAGGCTCTTCTAGCTCCACCTAGTTCTCCTAATACCATTGCAAGAATCTATTGTGCCAAAATCCACTCAACCAATTAGATCCAGATCCGGAGTGTCAATCATTGCTTGTACGTTCGCATGGTTCCCTCTGGTTGAGCTCGTTCAGGAGCTTTGCTCAGGTTTCTGGAGCTTTGTAAAAGCAGTGGTGGATACACAGCAACCATCGATGGAAAAAAACTGCCCACCTCTCCATTAAATAAATAAGTAAATAGACGAGAAACAATTAGACCAGAGGTAAAACATCAGAGTGAGGATTAACTTCAGAGTGGCTTTTGACAGGTGGAAAGAGGTATGGGACCTGAAAATATGTCGAGTTAGTAAATTACACTTAATTGTTAATTGCTTAATTGTTTAACTGATTAAAAAAAAAAGAACAACAACAACAACAAAAAAAGAACCACAAAGTTAAGATATTAAGGGTTACACTCTGCAGTGCATTTTTCATTTGACTTTGATGTAGTCGGGCAAATGTCAACTTCTTTTCCAGTGCTGAGGATACTGAGTGCTGTTTCATGTGGGAGTTACCGAAAATGTTTCTGTACAGTGACTAGACATTTATATCAGTTTGGTGTTTGTCCTGATATTTTGTATTTTGTATGCTTGTGCTCTCACAGCTAGATGCTGTCATAAGGGCTTTACTGCTTATTTAGCACTATTCATGTCAGTTTCCGTTATCAAAGAAACATCTAAGCACTAAAAAGTGCGTTGTAGTTATTTTACCAAATAGATATTGTTGTAGATTACTTTTTATGTCGAAAAGATTTATTTCTGCCTGTTTTGTTGGCCAGCAATGTTGACATTTCACAATGTTCATGGCCGCCTCCTCTGCAGGGAGGGGCTTAGGAGGCGGGGCTAGAGAGCAGCAAAGATGGAGTGGGATTTACAGTTGAGGAGGAGCCTCTGAATGGCTCTCTAGAGGGTAATGTTTAAACAGCCTTATGATTGCAGTGATGTATGCTAGCGGGTAAATCTTTGTTTTTGGTGTGTCGGTGTGGAAAATGATATGCGGTTTATAAGCTGGGACATTAATGTTCATCCAAGGTGCATAATGGGAGATTAAAGGCATGTGTGTTTTTCTATGCAGATGGATATATAACACATCATATAACACATCTACAACCACTGAGACCCACTGAGACACACTGTGCAAAATCCATCGCTCTACCAACTGGAATTGAATTTAAAAGTTCACGTTGCTACCTAGATATGCTGACAAACATGCATCTCTGCAAATAGTAGCATGAATCACAAGTGATGTTTGTGGTCCTGTACTGCTGCACAGCAGGTGGAAACTGAGCTGCATGAAAGGACAGGGTGGAGCTGCTGGGTTTTGGCATGTGTGAGGGGCCGGAGGAGGAATTAGACAATTATATTACTCCTTTATACATGTTGTGCTCAAGTCGTGGCAACATAATTGCCATATAAGAAATTGCAGTCTATTGTACGCCTGCGTGAACTGAGCAGTTTTCCGAGAAAATACTCTAGAAGTTTAGCTAAATGTTCCTCTGGAGTGTGTGGATTCATCAAATGACTGAATCCAACAGAAAAAAGTGTGACTCACAAATTGCTCCTATCAGAAATGGCCTTGCGTTATTCTCCCTGAAACTCATCCAAAGTATAAAGTCGTACTGAAATTAGGCATTTTTCTGACAAAAAAAAAAACACGAATTTTTAAACATTTTTTACATCAAGTTTTATGCATTTTTTAAATACTGATATTTTTCATTTATGTTATGTTTTCTAAATGTGGTGGAGATGGTTTTTATAGCCTATCTGCTTCAAATATTGCTTATTGTAGACAGTGGAAAGGTGGAACTGTATATTGTAAACTAAAAAAAACTTGGCCCAAGCAGCCGTCCAATCAAGGGGGCGTTTCACTGTGTAGTACATCCAGACACACTCGGCTCTGGCTCTGAGCTAACCCTAACCCTAACCCTAACCAGTCCAATCAAGGGGGCGTTTCACTGTGTAGTACATCCAGACACACTCGGCTATCTTAGCCAGTTCATACTTTTCCTATAACCTTTAGGTGCAGATGTTTTATATGTTCTCAGAAGTCACAAACAATCTGCAGACGTTCTGCAAAGCATGAAAACATGCATTTAAGATGTGGACGGCTAAACTACGATAGATTATTTTGATGTCTTTATTAGACAGAGAAGTCTCAGTGCCAAATTATAACAACCAGCCCTGTTGGCACAGTCTCAAATTTGAAGGAGACTTATTTTCTATTTATTTGTTTATTTATTTATTTATTTTACTTTGAATTCTGAATACATAGTCTTCTTGAGTAAATTGTGTTTACTCAAGGTGCACCTATAAATCTTGCGTGATTGGTACTGGAGATGTCAAACGTCCCTGAGCGGTTTTTGCTTAGAAATGCACAGCAGTGGGTTTGTGTTGGAGGTTTAACCGTCAGTGTTGGAGTACCAGGGCACATCCTTTCTGCCCTCATGGCACCGTTCTGCTGTCATCTGATACTGTGTGTGCATGTGTGTGCGTGAGTGTGTGTGTCTCCGTTATGTGCTCATGTAGTTGCATGAGAGCTTACACACATACATCTGCAGTTCTTTCGTACTTCAGTAGTTTTCTGTCTTTTCCTATCATTGGGTCCATTTATCTGTTTTCTTGCTGCCCTACTCCACATCACGCTCCGCCTCTTTTGCGGACAGTGTGGTGAGGGGGTCCATCCATTCACGAGCTCCCCGCTGGTCGGGCTGTGTCAGCAGGACACTTTCTGCTGGTGTAAGGCTGACTCACGCTCTCAGCAGTGCAGTGGAAGCTGGTCTGGTCAGGGTTAGGGCTCGTCCTTGGAAATATGAGAATACAGGCAGCACATCAAAGAGCCTTAAACAGTACAGTGCAGTGTGTGGCATCTGGCTCTTTGATCTCTGATGAATAGGGGCTGTCAATAACGTGCCTTCTGGATTGATGCTGGTCAGAATTATTGATTGGGTCATTGAACTGTATTGATTAAGGGCTTGGGTCTTTGCAACGGGGTTTGATTGAAGTCCTGTTGCATCCAGTGTGCAATAGGACTTGTTCAGCATTTTCAGTTTCAGGAGGATTTAAAAACTGCATTCCGATTTAACCATCAAAAAACAACAAAACACTTCATAGAATGAAGTGGATTTTATATAATCTGTTATCAGTAAGGGGAGAATTAACATTTAACATTCTTCCTGTTTTAATGGACATAGTTATTACATATCAATAAAAAAAAATAAGCAACATGGAAAAAAACATCTATTATAACAGTACCCACCCCTTGTCTGTGTTTATTCTACTGTTGACTTCTCTGGAAATGTTATCTGTGGAAACCTGAGAGGTATTATTGACCCCCCCCCCCCCCCTTTACTCTTCATCTGCTTTTCATGGAGAGCGTGTGCCTAATGAAATTAGTACAGCTCATCTTGCAAAGTGGACTAGCTTTTGTTTAAAGTGCGGGTTGGTTGGATTTTAGTTTCTTTAATGTCTCGATGTTCTTAACTGTCCAAGCATTTTACCTAGTTGAAAAGTTTACTGGCCCACAAATATCTTGTACTGCTTTTTCCAAAGGGTTCCCTCTAGAACGTTCTGCTTAAAAGAAGCAGAATTAATGATGATTTCTTTGATCTAATAGCAGCTTTGTGAAGAGTATGATGATGTGTAGACATTGGGTGTCTATGATGCAACAAATTTCACTCATATTTACTATGTATTCCACTTGAATATACAGTATACACATACACTCACGCACAGTCTATGTGTTACCCGGCAGGCAATTACCCATTGATCCTTATCTTTTGATGGCCACAAGTCAGTTATATTTGTAAATGTTGCTTGACTTTAGCTTGTTCTTTGCTAGGTCTCCAATTAATAGCGCATTTCATTTGTGAAAGGGAGGAATAGGTTCTGAAAGTTTGTTCATCCAATCCATGGAACTCAGCTCAGTTACAGGCAGTTGAACAGTGATCCTGTTTGTCTCTGCAGGACTGCCTCATTTTGGAGAAGAATGATTTTCACCACCCAGTGTGCTCATTCCAAGATGACTTCCAAGAGTTTGAGATGATTGATGATGAAGACGATGATGAAGATGACGTGGAAGGAGACGCGGATCCTGATGCTCCGCCCTCTCCGTCTGCATCCCCTCCCCCCTCCCCTACCCTCAGCTCTGTTAAAAGCCGCCCGACCACTCTAAACCTGACTGCTACAGCGTCCCAGGTACACATACACACAAACACAGTGTGGAAACCTGGAAATCCTTTACCTGTAAACCTCTGTCATTACCTTACTGTATATTAGCTGTAAACTCTGTTGTCTGCAATTTCTCATTCTGTGGTGTTGCAGGACTCCTTGAACAACAACAGTAATGTATCTCCACGAAAATCAAGCTGGCAAGATTCTCTGTGCAATCCCACTTCACAGGGTAAGTATTGATAATATCATGCTTTGCACCATTGCTTTTAGCTCACAACTTCTAACTAAAAAGTTGAATAAAGATAAAGTACATTCTATTTTCCTCTTTGATAATCATGATTTATCTAAGCGTTTTCTTCACTCAAAATGCTAATAATGACTTCCTTGGATTGCCAACAATGAGTCATAGATCATTTATTCTGGACTCTCTCCTTCGCCCTCAGGACGTTTGTCGCCAACTCACACTTGCCTTGAGGACGGTACCCACATGACCAGCACATGCCCGGGGGCCCCTGTCACCATCATCTCTGCCAAAGGTACTCCTCCAAACCCACCTGGGCACTGTGGCCTCAATCAGTCACCTGGCAGGCCGCTGCTGTACGACTTTGAGGGCAACAGACGCGAGAGGCTTGAATACGGTAAAAAATGTCTGACCCTGTTGCTAGAGGCCCATCAACATGAACATACAGCCATAACTCTGAACATGACACTAACATAGTCTTCTATGTGTTCTCACTATCATCTTCACTCCGTGTGTGCAGTATTTTAAATGTCTGACTAACAGTTGAATATTAAGAGTAAGTTCTTTTCTAACTCCTCTCTTGCGCCTGTCTGTTTGTGTTACTCATTTTCTCCTTCACTATATACCTCCTTTCTTTATCTCTTCTTCCTTTTCTAAACTCTACTTTCCTCCTTTTCCATTTGCTCCCCTGTTCTGTAATCAGGTTCTTTTGGTCAGCACAACTCCTCTGGTCTTCCTGAGGTCGCTGAGACAAAACCTGGAATTGAAGGAACTCTTGAAGAACGTGTGGCCTCAGGTGATGACTGTCTTTCCCAGTACTCTGACACCGAAGTGGACCATGACCTCAACGGTCGTGTCAAGCGACGGCTATGCCACCCCCGACCCAGCGACACATACACCATCACTACGGAGACGGCTGATGACCCTGAGCTGGAGAATGACCTTACTCTGGATGGTACCAGCAAGTGCCTGTCCTCTACAGCACCACTTGGCAATGATGCAGAGACGCCACTGTCAGATGAGGAGTTGGATAAAGAGTTTGAGATTGACTTTATGAGTAAAGAGACGTATGATATGTCCTCTAAGCAGGCAGATGGTTCGACTTATGTGGAGTTTCCCAGCATTGAACCAGCAGAGCTGGCCTCTGTCACCAGCCACATGCTTCAGAGTCAATCAGACATTGATGCTGCTGTTGAGCCTTGTGACATGCCTCAGAATGTTCCTGCTGCTAGCCCTGCAGCTGCATCAAATGATACAACATCTCCTTCCTCTGACCCTGGCATTGCCGACATGAATGCCAAGCGCTATACAGAGTCAGACCATCACAGTGATGACCTCAGTTCTCCTGGATCTGACTCTGATATTGAAGGTGAAATAGAGGCTGCATTTGCCTGCAATGGCCCCCTGGCCAGTAACATGATTTCCTCTATCTCAGAGACAGAGCTGGATTTGACTAGCGAGTCCAGCAGTGGACGGTCCTCACACCTCACCAACTCCATTGAAGAGGCCAGCTCCCCGACCTCAGAGCCAGAGCTGGACCAAGAGCTTGACATTGAGCAGGATAGTGGCATTGTGGGTCTGAAAGCATCTCTTCTTCTAGGCCAACCTGATCCCATTAAACAGGATGATTTCTTATCCGTAAAGCACAGCCCAGAAATCCATCCTCTAGATGATGGACAAGCACTGATGGGACTACAGAGTGTAGATGATGAACAGGGTTATGAGCACCAAGCTGATCCAGATGAGACCTTGCCTCCCACAGTGCCGTGTGAGGACGGTGCATCTCAGCAACTTCTGCTGAAGATCGAACCAGACCACAGCCTGGAGAGCTTCAAGCGGTCCTTTTACCTGCCTGTAGGACCCAGGCTCATGACCTCAGTGGATGACTATGATGGGAACAGCGAGGGAGACTCAGAGTCAGAGTCAGAGGACGAACTGAGTGAGAACTCGGATTCGCCATGGCTGCTTAGCAACCTGGTCAACAGGTTGATTTCAGAAGGCTCCTACCCAATCAGCTGCCCAGAGGAATGCCTCAAGCGCTCTGCTTCCATCTCCGACACCATCTCACCTTCATCTGATCTGGATACAGATGCCTTTAATGACGGCGAAAGTCGCATTTCACAGATAAAGAAAGAAGAGAAAGACCCACATGACAAGCTAACTGGAAGTTCAGGGGCAAGGATGGAAGAGGATAAAGAGAGAAGAGCCGGCGGTGGATCAGACGAAGAGCAAGAGAACAGCAAAAGACACAGCTCCTGTATGTACATGAGCAACCCTACTAATGACACTATTGCTCCTGTCTTCTTAGAGATATGTCACCCCAAGGACACAAATCAGAACACTAATGACTTTACATCCCGGAGATCGCTGAAAAATCAGCAGAAGAAAGAGGAAGAAGAAGAACCAAATAATGACTTGACAATGGAGAGGATGAAGGACTTGGACTCACCCAGTCTGAGTGAGAGCATCATCAGTGACAAGGATGAGGGACGGGAAACAGTGGTGGACCCTCTCTCTCTGGAAAAAATCACAGAGGTCAAAAACAGTCTGACACTTGACATCCCCACGGCACAGACCAATCGTTGCTTCAGTCTCACCTACTCCACAGACAATGACGAAGATGAACAGGAGGTTCTTCCTCCTTTCCTTGAGGCTCTTCACAAGTCGCCTTCACCCTATGGAAATGACAATTATTTGGATAGTTCCCCACCTATCGACGAGAGTGTGAGGGAGCTGGGAGGCAACTTTGACTCAATGGCTGGCCGCCCTGTAGATGACTCCTTGGCTTATGACTCAGTGAAGTACACTCTAGTGGTGGATGAGAACACCACCCTGGAGCTGGTCAGTTTGAAGCGCTGTACCTCCGTGCTCAGTGAAGACAGTGATGGACTCTCCACTATCTGTGATGAAGAGGCGTCTGATGAAGTAGAAGACATGTATGGGCAGAGCCAGACGGTGGGAGGAGTGCGGCCAACTCTTCTGTTAAGCTCCTCTTCTGAAGAGGACTCCTCACCCGAGGCAGATCTACCTTTCTCCAAGAAATTCCTGAATGTCTTTGTTAACAGCACATCACGGTCCTCCAGTGAGTGAGCTGAGTTCAAAACTCAATGACACAAGTCTGCATTCACAGACACAGTAGTAATGGCAAATGTAAATTTTAACAGCTGTAAAATTATGAGAATGACGAGTAAAAAGTTGCACTCAAAGAGACAGGTAAAGCAAATTTGCATTATGTGAGGCAGATTTTCCAAGATTGCATCATGTCCCTGAAAGAGAATACCATGTACTCAGTTCCACTTTTGGTATGGTGCGGCTTCAGAGCATTTATATGATTGAAAAATTCATGTGACTTATACTGCCAAAGAAAGCATTTAATAATCCTAATGAGGTTTTGTCCAAAGATTGGAAATATGAAGTAGACATTTGTTACATTTATGAGGTTCAGTATGAGGGCAGGCTAATTATGCCTCAGTCATACACTCATTGTACATATTTTTACAGTCATGGTGTTTTCAGTGATTTGCGTTTTGCATTTGTTTTAGGCACAGAGTCATTTGCATTGTTCTCCTGCACTATAAACGGAGAGGAGCGAGACCAGACTCACAGAGCAGTTTTCAGGTTCTTCTAGCCCGCATCACGGCTGTCTTCATTTTCCTAAATGGACCGACAATCACTATATGAAGCAAAATGAAGCGTATTCACCAGTGGATTGTTGATCTCTCTAGGTTTATCCCACGTCATGCAGATGAACTGGAACTGGATGTTGATGACCCACTCTTTGTTGAGGAAGAAGAGGATGACTACTGGTACCGTGGCTTCAATATGCGCACAGGGGCTAGGGGCATCTTTCCTGCCTACTACGCTCATGAGGTCGTTGGACAAACCAAGGACCTAATAGGTGAGGGTGAAAGTGATGTTAACAAATCGAGATTCACGATATGCTTATGTAGCACAGTTCTCTTTCTGCATGAGTAAGGAGGTAGGAATGACGTGCTTGTTTGTTGTATTGGTAATATTTAGTATTTCACGATTAGTGAGGAATTCCTGCTTTTTTGTTTCCATAGCAATGAAGAGAAACCCAGCTTGGATGGAGAGTTTTACTGTGCAGTTCTTGGGTTCCGTGGAAGTGCCTTATCACCAAGGCAACGGCATCCTGTGTGCTGCTATGCAGAAGGTGTTAAATAAATGAAAAAAAAAAACTTTGTTGAATGTCTTGTTGCCTGAGCATAACTGTCGGCTGATCAATATGTAAAAAGTGTCAGTCACATGCTTGTGTGTTTGTTTGTTTGTGTGTTGGTGTTGCAGATTGCCATGGCGAGGAAGAGAACAGTCCACCTTCGTCCTCCGTCACTGTGTGAGCTGGAGATCAGCCTGCAGGGAGTCAAACTGATCATGAGCCTGGAAGATGAGTATGATCTCTCAGAGGAGGTGAGAGAGAAGGAGGTGGGATGAGGGCCAGAAATATATTAGATCCGACGCATTAAATCTAGCTA
>JAOYMR010000026.1:17020698-17044467 GCA_025802075.1 Tenebrosternarchus preto
CCCCCGGGCGGGACGGCGTGGAGGGAGTGACGTAATAAAGAAAAAGAGTTACAGAAAGGATGTGTAAGAGATGGAATGAAAGGTTATAATACTGAAATTGAATGAACCGAAGAGAGCAGTTAAGGGTGGATGTTGTCTGTGTGTTTTGTAATGCCTTTGTCCTCCTCTTGTTGCAGTTTGACAGATGCAGTCACTTCTTTCAGATGAAGAACATCTCTTTCTGCGGATGTCACCCAAAAAACAACTGGTAGAAGCTAACTTCATCTTCAGTGAAATTCATTTAGTGCAATTCATATATTAGTGCTGCTCTAAGTCTTGTTTAATAATTGAGCTCTTGTAACTCGGTGACGGTGCTCTTTACCTCTGCTCTACAGTTACTTTGGATTCATCACTAAGCACCCAATGCTGAACAGGTTTGCTTGTCACGTGTTCGTCTCACAGGAGTCTATGAGGCGCGTGGCTGAGTGTGTGGGGTGAGTCGAACACTTCTAACGTTCTCTTGGAACACTCTTAGCACTTATTAGACATGGGCAGAAAGGATAGGGAAGGAGCGTCAGTAGAAAAGATGAAGATCCAAGGTCTAAACGAGATGAGAAGAGTAGAAGTTTTTGAGTTTTGGAGGGATGAGAATTAAAGGAGATGGAGGATAAGAAAGGATGGATGCTAATTGGAAGTGTGGCCCTGTACTCCATCACAGACACATGGAGCAGACTGTAATGTGAATAATTAAAGATCCCCCCTTCTCCCTGAACATAGGGAGCAGACATGGAGATTGAGCTATAACTCCTCATCATCAGCATGAGCCACCCAGTCCAGTCACATTAATATGACCTCATTACGAAAGAAATAACTCAAAATGAGAGAGGGGGCGAAAAGAGTCTACATTACATTATAGGTAATTAAAAACAATTGTTTAATGAGATTTATTTCAGCTGTTATGTGAGTGAGTTTCAGTGGGTCAAAACCAAGTCAAGTCTCTTTATACTGTCTGGAAGTTGATGTAATGACTTTTAGAAGCTAGGGACTGACCATTTGTCATAATTAGCTGTTGTGACAGGTGTGACTTCACCATATTCATCTATATTTAAATGACTACCAGAAAGTCTGTTGTTCACTTAAAGACGAGCATAAAAAAACCAAACTGAAGTTTACAGGTGATCATCAGGACAAATACCCTGCCTTTTAACACAGTGTTAATGATTATGGCACAATGTGCATAGGGAAAGTGTGAGGCTTTTAATGGAAACAACTCCACTGCAGTTGTTTTAGAGGAATTATAGAGGAAAAGTGTGAAGCTTTAAATCCAAACAAGTCCATTGCTGATGTGAAGCATGGTGGAGGCAGCATCAGGCATTGTGGCAGAGTATTGTGAGACTCTTTCGGAAGGTTCCAGTGTTTGACTCGAGCTGAGAATGACAGTCACCAAATGTTTTCAGTGTATGTACACCCACTGCAAATCTGAGATTATATTAAATTCATTATTAAATCTTAGCTAGCTATGATTTTGAAACTTAACCCTAACCCTCTTTTATGGAAAAAAAGTACATACCTCAATAAACTTAATGCATGGTAACATGAAATGTGTAGAATTGAGTTTCAATGTCAGCCTCAGCTGTATACATATATTTTTTTAAAAATAGGCTTAAAAGCACAAAATCAAAATAGGACTGTAAAGCATGTATACATTAAAGTACTCTTCATAAAAGATAACACTTCCTAAAATGTTCCATAAACTGTTTTTATTGACAGTGTAATTATTGCATCTAAGGTTTTGCTGTGAAGAATCAAAAATATTTTACTGTTGTGTTTGTGTGTGTGTGTGTGTGTGTGTGTGTGTGTGTTGTAGACGGGCATTTCAAGAGTATTTTCAGGAGCATCTTGAGTATGCCTGTCCCACTGAGGACATCTACCTGGAGTAGAGGAGACTAGAGGTTACCATAGCAACCACTGTCCATAAAGACAGATGCCTGTTCTGGGTTCGCCCACTTGGGGGCGCCTGATGCCCTAGACTGGATGTAAAATAGGCCTATAATTTATTTCTCTCGACATGAACTGACCTGAACATATAGGATCGATCTTAGTGACGCGTTCATTTATTTAGATCTTTGTTCATTTATTATTTTATTTATTATTATCCTGGAAATGGGTTTGCCTGTTTATTTAACTTTTCTATGATGTACTTCCTAGGGACATGGCTTGGTTGAGATACTTGTTTTTCTTTCTTCTGGTTCAGAAAAGACAAAATATGACTTCACATGTTTTAATGCATGGCTTTGAGGGTTATGCTCACAGATGCATATACACACAGGAAATATCTTAAAAACGATGATGAATTTGAAATTCATTTTGAGTAAGGATTTTGTTTGTAAATATGTATTTGTTTGATTCTGAAATGCGCTGAAATCGGTTTGTACTGAAATGGACATCTTAACAGGCATAGGTACTGAACAGGGATTAGAAATATAATGACTGTCTGCTCACTGTAGTAGAATGTTCATTGTGCATTCTTACTCTACCATCATGTAAATACTGTATATTTAGAGAGAGTAGGTGACTACTACAGAAGCTTCATTACATTACTGTATGTAAGTAGCACCCTCCATCAGCCAGTGGGAATGCAGGGAGGATTACAGATAGCCAGGAAGGCCTATGTATTAGCCTGAGAATGGAGAGCCACGTAGCATCAGCCAAGCACCATCTTGTAGATACTGAATTATACTAAATTACTCAAACTCTGCTCTAGCTTGCCAGACGATCCCAGCCCAGACAACCCATGTATGATTCTCAGGCTGTGCTTCAGTGATTAATGCGAAGTCTCTTAGGGTCTGCCCTCCATGCGCTGAAAGCTGACAGGTAGATGTGTAGCCATCCAATGGGCTGCAGCACTTTTAGGCAGGACTTAACCCCTAACCTTGACCGCCTGAACAGCAGACACCAAACACTTTACCAGCTCATCAATGGCAAAGGCCCAGTGAGAGTCTACAGACAGTCTAGATTCGTTCTGAATCTTTGCCCATATTTAAAAAATAAATTTAAGAATGGAAAGAACCATTTGACCAGTATGTTGTTCCACTCTCGAGCTTTATGGAAATTTGAAGTAATAATATGAAGTTACAACAACAGACAATGCATCAGAAAGATGAAAATTAAAAAAAGAAGAAGGCAAAATATGCATTTTGGACATTTGTGTTTGCAAGAATGTTTTTATAAGCATTCTTACACATTTTTCATGCTAATGTCAAACAATACCAGTTACAAATCATGAAGTACTGAGGAATTCCACTTAAGGCCAAGAGATTTAACCCACGTATGTGGTGCCCTTAAAAACATATAAAATGTAATAAAACTAGGCAAACTATATGATGCCAAACGGTCACACTGCAGATGGCTGGTCTGATAAGAGAGTCCCTTCTCTTACAGCCTGCCAGTTCCTGGTAACAGGCAGACACAGTTAAGGTATTTTTTGTTTGTTTCCGTTCCATGTTGCTGTCTCTGATCCTTGCCCTAACCTTGACCGCCATAACACCAGACAGCACGTAGCAGAATCATTTCTTCCAGAGCAGGGAGCCCCCTGCTGGCCTGATTCTATATCATGTCATGTATGGCTGGAATTAACTTTGATGCTGTAGTTCACAATTACTATTATCAAACAGTAACGGCATTGCACTACACCCAGCTGGGTTAAAGAACAGATGAATATATTCTGCAAAACTGAAATTCCCTTAGAAGTGCATGGACATATGGAGAGTCAATACACTATAACCTAGATGATCTTGACAAAGTCAAATAGGCCTACAATTAGATAAAAAGGTGCTTCTTAATGTGTTGACAATATATATATATATTTTTTTTCTGCTTTCTATTTAATAGTAGCCTGTTATGGAGGACTTGATTCTTGCCTACAACAAAATCGTGGCTTCAGTATCTCAGCAGTAGACAATAATAACAGTGTAACTTTTAGGCAGGATTTAAATACAGTTCTAGATAAAACACCGAGGCCACTTCTCTCCTGCTCACCCTAGTCACATGACTGTCCTTCAGTAGCCGGCAGTGGGATTCCATGGTTACTTGTTCATTTGTGCTGATGATACATGTAGGGGAGGGGCTGCGGGTTTAAGACTTTAAATGTGATTTGCTGTCAGTTAGATTGCTGTAAATACTCTAGAGTTGAGATGACCATGCTGTGTCCTTTCTGTTGAATATGTTACTGAAATAAATATGTACATTTGAAGGAAATATTAACAGCGATAATCTGTCACAACCAAACAGCAACTGTAATGGGGGTTACAAAAGATTAAATTGATTTAAATTAGTATTTGTATACTTCCTTTCAACTGCGTCACATTGCTGTACATCTGTGGTTGGATGTTTCGTCACGTGTCCCACATAACGTGATCGCAAAGCCGTCCGTGAACCAGCTGTGTGTAACATCATTCGCCAACACATCCACAGCTCACACTGTTATGCTACCTGTCTCATCCATAAGCAGTACTGATCCTTCAGGGCTCTCATCAGGATCCCAAATTCCCAAAACTTGCGACTGTTTTTGCTTTCAGGCATTACTTCATACGTTTTCCCAGAGAGTATTTCTCGAATTGTTGTCTACATTTGAGCATTTTACAATCATTCATTGGACATTAAGCCCCTCTTATGTATTGAGGCAGAGTAACTAATAAACACTGGACTACGTAAGCTTGGGTAGCTCAGTGACTTCCGTAAATACAAACCTCTGGACTTCAAGTATATAATGCAGTCCTGTATACCAAGACCAACAGCAGCAGTATGACCAACTATTTATCTTGTATCTTTAAAAATTTAACTTGTAAAAACAAAAATCAAAAAAACAAACAAAAAATTTCACTGCCTTGTCATTGGTTTGGTCTTATGAATAAAATACTATATGCTTGATGTCATCAAAGTGTTTGTGTGTTTTTATGTGCAGTACAGTGTTGCATTTTACACAGAGTATTTTCCTTAAATAATATAAAAATGTTTTGACTGTTTAAAATGTTAATTGCACCATTTTTTATTCAGTATTGTGATTGATTAAGGTTAGAGTTGGATCCAGTTTAATTTGAATTCAGGAATCTTCACAATTTTAATGTGTACCCTTATACATTAGTGATTGCATTGTTATTTAATACATAGCAGAATCTCTGCTCCATTTCCCTTGTAAAGGACCCCACGTCCCACTGGTTATCACTAAACTCAAATTTCACAGTGCTTAGTAATGAGGAAAAAAGGCTGCATTATCAACCCCAAAGCAAAAAAATGTCAGCGTCCCTTAGTCCCACAGTGGCAGCATTCAGGTTTGGGAGTGCACTGTGGTGTACAGCAAGGCTCCAGTGCAGGGTCTGTTCCTTTTTCAATCTCACTTTCCCCAAACTGCATTGAGGCCTCAAACTGGTCTTTGAGGGCCTGGATCTTTTGCAGCACACTGGCTAGTTCTGGATGCTTATCAATACTCAGGCTGTAATTCTCAGAGGGGTCTGACTCCAGGTCAAACAACAGAGGAGGATTGTGCCACTTCAGGAAAGCGTTCATATGGCAGTCCTGGTCTGGAGTGCTGTCGCTATGTGCTGCACCTAAATCAAAAAGAGAGTTTCTTATTTAAGTGATCATAGTAAAAGAAAAGTTGAATAATTAATGTATTTATTCTTTCTAATCAGACCTCTATATCTCACCTCTTGTGTAATAGTGTGCTTTGTACTTTCCCATTCTCACTGCAAACACACCGTATTTCTCACTGGGGTCTGTTGGGTAGAAAAACATGACCTCCCTCTTACCCTAAAAACATAGGGCAGGGTGAGATGAATAAATGAATCACTCACAATGAAGATTTAAATGCTTAGCAGTCAAATGCTAATACTTTGAAAAATGTAGCACAATTTCACTGTGAATCAGAGCATCTGCTAAATGTAGGTCTTCCTTACTGGTCCATGGTTGAATAATATATCAGTCATGTCCACACCATCCAGCTGGACCTTGGGTAATGAAGCTCCAGCCAGTTTTGCAAAGGTGGGCAGTATGTCCAATGTACTTGATAGACTATGAGTGATACCTACAAATTGTAAGCAAACAATTCTGTACCATAATGCAGTGAAGTATGAAATATATTACGCCCGATGGAGTAATGACTTGTTCCTATACCTGGCTGTATAATTCCAGACCAGTATGCAATGGCAGGCTCTCTCATTCCTCCTTCATACGTTGTCCCTTTGCCACACTTGAGCAACCCAGCGTTTCCTCCACGAGACCTCCTCATAAGCTCTGGCCTGAAAAAGGCAAACGCACACAGACATAAAAGTAAGCAAGGACTGGGAGAAAGTGAGAAACTGAGAATCCAGACCCTAATCATGAGGCTGTAAGGGTTGCATCATACTTAACTACTGTGGGGGTTGAAGGCTCTCTTAACATGGGGTTATTTATTATCTTAACTGCATAGCGGATAAATTACTGTTTAAAATGTTTATTTTTTCCCCCAAAAGGTTACATTAAAATACATTCCTGACAGGAATTACTGAAAGCAATTACGCAGGTGCACGGGAGGTGATCCATTACAATAAGGGAAGCTTTCCTGCCTAAAAACTGCATATATAATTCAGAAGGTTTTGTTAATTACTTCCCAAATCATTGTTTCTTCTTGATGATCAATACTTGATATTTCATTTTTTTTTTAAACACACAGGAAAATATACCACAATGTAACATTAAAAATTAAGTGAATGACTTTTATATCACCGTTAAGAATCTCTCTACATGAAAAATTCTTAACTTTCTTCACAATAATCAAAAGCGTTATGGTTGTTTCTTTTGGTCACACATGAGAACACGGAGAGAAACTCACACCTGCTCCTTACCCGTTATCACCCGTAAAGAAGACGAGCGTGTTGTTGAGGACGCCTGTCTCACTCAGAGTTTGCAATATGTTGCCTACAGTAGAGTCAAACTCCAGTAGGGAATCCCCAAATGGTCCTCTGAGAGACCTGCCCACAGACTTCCACCCTGCATACTGGGGGTAGTGAGTGTGCTACGGTGGGAGCAGAAAGAGACGGAGCAAGAAAGAGGAAAACAATCATTCCGTGTCTTGTATGCCAGGCAATGAATACATTTGCATTTTATTGCAACAGAACCAATTCAGTTTAGGACACTCTGAAGCATATTTTAACATGAATAAAACGTATTAAACGAACATAAAATGTGAACATTACGCACCCTAATACATGTACAGTGTATCTACTAGGCAGCACTCACATGAGAGGGGTAATAGAGGAAGAAGGGCTGATGTTCTTTGGCTGCTGTTCGGATGAACTCGGTGGCAAAACTGCTGTAGTGGTTCTCCAGCTCCACAAAATCTGCAGGCTGCTGCCTGATTGTGTCACCGTGCATTAGAGGCACCGTTACCACACCAGTGTCGCAGTGGCCAAAACACTTCACATCAGGAGGGAAGCACGTCAGATTCTCACAGGGCCCCTTTACAGAGAACAGGCGAATAGAACCTATTAGGCGTCATTTCATGGTTGAATGGTGGAAGAGACATTATAATAAACACAGATGTGTAAAGGCAAAGGACTGTTACCATGTCATGAGAGTATGGGATGCCGAGATAGTGGTCAAAGCCTTGTCGTGTGGGTAGGTAAGTACCATTTGCCCCAAGGCCCAGGTGCCATTTGCCCATCATGGCTGTGGCATATCCCAGTGGCTTGAGCACCTCGGCGATGGTGGTCTCATTCAGGGGAAGCCCACCCCTTGAGCCCGGATACAGCACACCCGGGTAGATCCCAGAGCGTGTCTGATAACGGCCAGTCAGCAGAGACGCTCTACAAAGAAGCCAGGAATCATTTTAGATGACTTGGGGTTTAGAGGGTTTAGAGCTGCCTTCTAGGAAGGAGATCAGTACTGTAGGCAGTGGTAGCTCAGTGGTTAAGACCCCCGACTAGTAATCTTTGCCAGAAGTAGGCTCCGATATGGTAAAAAGGGAAATATCGGCAATCTAATGAATTATGGAAAAATCATCAAGAGACCAAATGTAACAAAGATGCAGGGTGTATTTGGAATTTACAGTAACACAAAAATACATACAGAAAGTGCAACACTAGTTATAGACCTCAGAAGTGACAACGACCAACACAATAAACACAATCCACTTTAGAAACAAAAAGACACTAACTACCCTTACTCTGTTTTTCTCAGTGAGAAAACAGAAACAAACCCAATCAAAATGGCAGCCACTTCCTACTTACCGGTGTGCACATACACACACACACACACACAAACACACACACACACACACACACACACACACACACACACAAATAAACACTCCAAAACAACACCATACAAACAACCCCATACAAAATCCACCCTACAAACACCACCCTTAGAGTGCTTCCTTCTTCCTCGTTATTAAAGGGTGGAGACATCCTAATTGGTCTGTGGTAACACTGAAGTTCTAGTATGGAACACAGGATCAATATATAAAACAACTATTATAACTATATAAAAAAACTACTATAAAACAAGTGTTACGCTTGCACAGACAGATGATGGACGAGAGATGAACATAACACCTCTGATTAGGGCCCTTAACTGATTAGGTAACACCTCTGATTAGGGCCCTTAACTGATTAGGTAACACCTCTGGCCCTTAACCCTCAGTTGTTCAATATGTATCCAGTCACAACTGTAAGCTGCTTTGGATGAAAATGTCAGACAACTGTATTCGAAACAGTGCCCCCCTTTGGTATTGCTGACTTTCTTTCAAAACTCAAAAGTCAGTATCACCTGTCACAAGCAGCACTGAGGCAGAAGGTACAGGAGAGAGAATGTCAAAACTCAAGGGAACAGCAGTAAGGATATGAGGGTATAACAGGGATGAGATTTTTCGTTAGAATAATTCTTGGCCAGGGGAACAAACACAATATTTCTGGTCGAAGTTATTTCATAATAACATCCAATTTAATTAATCCATTTACTTCCTGAAAAGCTTTTTTTGATTCTTGATGATAATAGGCATATAGGCAAATCTTAAAATAACGCTTGTCTGACAGACCAGGAAAAAATGTAAATTTCACAAACTTGCACATCACATGATTAAGACTACCTTGACGGACTACAAACAGGACTGGTGACGTAGAAATCGGTAAAACGCAACCCATTCACCGCCAGTCGGTCCAGGTTTGGCGTCAGTGAAGTGGGGTGACCAACGCAGCCCAAATCACCATAGCCCAGATCATCAGCGAAGAGAAGCACGAAGTTCGGCAGAGATGCAGCTTGATAAATTGGGATGAAAAGCGTAAACACAACGATGTTCAGTGACCCCATAGTCCGGCTGAAGATGTGTTCCGAGCGTTTGGTGAAGTGCCTTTAAAAAAAAAAAAAGTAAAATATCATTACTGCCTTTAACAGGACGTCGTTGTAGTTCATCTGGCTAGCTATGCAACAACAGAAATAGTTTGTGGGTTTTGTCCGTTTCTTAAACAAAACGGTATACAAAGTAAACACTAGTCACACTCGATATATTAAAGCACATAAATGCAGTGAGTCCGGTGCAATTTGAGATAAAAGGTAAAATCGAAATCAGCATTGTGATTGTAGCAACGCTTGGCCACAATAGCGAATCAAATTCTATCAAAATAGAAGTCCCGGTAAAAAATAAAGGATTTTTACAATCTAAATCATTAAAAACAAACAAAAAACAAACATAATTAAAAACAAACAAAAATTAAAATGTAATTAAATTAAAAATTTTTAATGTAATTAAAATAAAAATCAAAATGTAATTTCTTCTGAAGATTAAATTGACTTACAATTTAAACAAAAAATGCATTAACTGAAAATCCATCATTGAACAAACAGCAAAGAATTGTGTAAAGTAAAATCTCAAACTAGTGTGGCTAAAACACTTTTTGATACCGTTATAGTCAGGACACTTTATTCTGGAATTTAGAATAAACATGTAGGTCTTTGGAGAAGTGGGAGCACATCTTGTACTAGACCGTTAGTCAAAAACATCATTTGTGTAATTTTGGGAGTATACCCTATAAAATTAGTGCTGGGAAATATAGTTCTATAGTTAGCATGTGAGAGTCGTGTGACATGACTGAACTCTAAACCCTACGTCATTGTAAGGGTTGATGGGATTTGTAGTTTCTTAGTTATAACAGGTTAAATGGCAGTTGTCCAAGAGGCACTTATATATCACCAAATTAAAACGTGATTTTTGTCTATGGGAAAATATTTGCTAAAACTTCATTTCTTAGCTTGTCATAATTTGAAATAGGCCTAATAATGACAATAATTAGGCTATCCAATGAAATACATATTCAAATGACAGACTTAATGTTCACTTGTCATCAGAGCTGAATGAGATGAACGCAAGCTTGGTTAGGTTGGGCACATTTGTCCCACCACTGCGAGTCACTAATGACATTGGCGTGGTGTGACGCTCACCCGGAGTGAACAGTGGATTAATTTTTACAGCATATGTTAAAGATAACTAGTTAGGTCGTTGTTACATTAACTTTCAAGACGGCAGATATTTGCTCCTCATCGGTGGCCCTGTGTTGTCGCCTGTCTTCGTCTACTTCGGACTCGTTTGTGACAAGCAGTCGGTTAAACAACCGGGAAAAGGAACAGATTGCTGACTGAGGAGCGTATCAAGAAAGTGAACATCAGCGAGGATTTTCCACGGCGCCTCTTTGAGAGGGCGTGAAGAGAAACTGAACGGCAGCGTAGTAATGAGGTGAAGCACTCAGCATTTAAATGATCTTCTGAGTTCTGAGTTAAATGAACTTCTGGCATCCTGAAGGTGTCTTCATCGTAGCAGAGGAGCGACTGCTGATGTTGTTGAAATGCTGTGCACTAAGTCACACTTAAAGATTGTTAAACACTACTTCCATTTCATTACACAAATGAAAAATGCTAAGGATAAAAATGCTCTTTCTTTCTTTCTTTCTGCCGGCCGGCCTGTCTGTCTGTCTCTCTCAACATGAAAGCGTTATTATGCCACTGTAGCATATATAATGTATATGTGTGTGTATGTCTGGAAGCTAAATTCATATCTAGTAGCGCATGCAGTAATGTTTCTTCTTATGTAGTCCTAGTCTCATGTCATTGTAAACCTCTCTCACATAAGGTTCTGATTCTTATGAATCATGAATGAACCATGTTCTTTTCTGCAGAAAACCCTTGTTTGTGTGTGTTTTGTATATACCCTAGTTTGTGTGGGCATGTTTTGTATATTGGCTTTTTTGTATATTGGCATGTCTTTTAAGCAAATGCATTCACAAGAGGAGTCTGCAATGTGTGTAAGGTAAAAGTTGAAGTAGCCCCCTTCTTCGGCTTCAGGGGTCTGTTGTACCGCTTCAGGGATCTGCAAGCTGATAGATTGTTTTGATTTACCATTCACTTACACATGCCTCTGCAGAGCTGACCTACATTCATGTGTGTGTGTTGTGTGCGCGCGCACCCGTGTTCATGCGTGCATGTAGAAAGAGTAATGAAGGAAAGACAGAGAAAGAATGGAAAAGAGGGAGAGAGAGAAGATGAAATATGTTCTAAAACATCTCCCTCATACCCTCTGGTAAAATGTCTTGGCAATCATCACCCCCACCCAGCACTGTTTTTGCTCTTGCTGCTCTTCTCTTTGCTGTTTATCACAAGTTGAAAGGCAATTATCTCTGCCCTTGTGTCTGGCGGCCATTTTGGATGGTTTTTTGCCCTGTTGGTTCAGAATGAGCTTGACCTGGCTGGACGTCACATCTGCACGCAGCGGCATGTGGCACTGCTGCTTAGACACTGCCGGGGCATTCGGTTCTAGCCTCTCCTCAGAGTCCGTTTGAACACCTGAGGGAAAACATTCGAGATTTACTGTTGCTTTTTTTGCCATCAATCTCACCCCCCCCCCAATCCCCTCAAAAAAAAAAGTCCCTTATATGCTGAATACTGACTATTGTGCTGTCTCCTGCTGAGCCTTTGTGGACTGTAAAAACTGAGCTATTAACCTTGTCCCTGACAAGGCCAGTGTGTGTGTCCTTGTAGTTTTTTTAAGCTTTAAGGGATGAATGTTGTCCTGCAATTCTTTAACTTGCATCACCATGATAAGTAATGGCATCATCAAAGATTAGATGATGGTAATTTGCAATAATAATATTTTTGCATTGCTTTTGAACATCTTAATGTCTCTTACTGCTCTAAAGTCCCTTTTCAGATCCCATAGGCTAACTAAGAGCTGTGTAACTTTACAGATAATTCATCTTAAAAGGTTAAGTGTAACCTATACTAAGAGCTGCTGGTCCAGTTCTGTATACTGGTCATAGAGTCAGTTATCAGCATTTCCTTTTTTATGTGGGGTCAAAACGTACTCATCAATAATTATTGAATTTTTTTTAGTTTTTTCCCTGGTAATCGCACACAGAACTACGTATGTGTGAATGTATACAAAAAGTATGTTGACATTTCCATGTGACTGTGTATGCTTGGAATATAAAGGAATGGAGGTTTGGGTGATTGTAAATCCTGCTTTGTATCACAAGGTACTGTTTAACCAAAGTCATGTGTGTGTTATCATTTACTTAACCAATAAAGCCAAACTCTGATTCTCATTAAGGGACGGACTAAATTTTGGTTCCTTCAGGTTCTCCACAAAAGGCTGCCTGCATGCATTATTCACTCAGATGTAGTGGTTTTCTGTGAACAGTCATCTACTCAGTGGAAAAGGCCAAAATATGTCAGATTTAGGCGATCAGAGACTCTATCAGTAAGTCAACATTGAACACAACTACAAGGTTGTGGGGCTGATCAGAGATGACGATGAGTCTGCCTTCAGGGAGGAGGTGCGGCACCTGACTGCATGGTGCGTCAACGACAATAAGATTAGCTTGAATAAGATTAGCTTTCATTGGCATGTATTAAAAAGATAAATTCAGTGGCATGTATTAAAAAAACAAAAAAAAAACAGAAGAGTTCAAAGAAATGGTCACACATCAAAGAATGAAAGAATCTGATTTGACTGGCTGCAGGATTGGACTGTTAGGCAATTGGGAATCAGCTTGTGTGTCCTGTTGTGTTTGGCTGGTTCCTAGATAAATAAGAGAGAGGTGGAGGTGTCTAGAGTGGTGATGTCTGCAGGGTAGAAGAACACCACAGCAATATCTTCTACTGATAAATAAGAAACCATGAATAATTCTGGGTGAAAACACTGAAATTATCAAGTTGTAGCTAAGTGTGATCACCATCATGGTGCTACGTTGGCTACCGTTGGCGCTTTAAAAACTTAAATCCCTAATCACTTTACACAGTTTACAAAAACAAAACAAACAAAAAACTGTTGTGTTCTACCCAACCAGCTGTGGTCAAATGATTGAACAAGTGGGTGAGTGAGAAAGGGAAGAGAAGGTGGGATTAGGAACACCTTTCCCTCCTCTCTTTCCCTGAGTGTTGTGGGATGCTAGATAAGGCTTTTGAATAATGCATGCGATGTGTTGAGGGCTTCTCCTCGGCTGCGTCAGACTGCTGCTGATTCATGTGAAAACGGCTGTGACATGCTGCACGCTAAATAAACATTCCAAGGGAGTAGGGTGAGGGAGGAGAAGAGTGGAGCAGGGAAACAGTTTTGCTAAATTCAGCTGTTTGAGAAACAAAGAAGTGATCTAGCTAGTGCTGTTGGTGTCAGATTAGGGTTAAAGCGTGGTAGTCTTTGGAAGGAGAGTTCCTAAGACCGAGCTTTATAAAACAATTTCACTAATTATATAGTGGGTCGGTTTTCCAGAGTGTTTGAGGTTTTCAAGTATTACGATGCAACTTTATCTGAAAAGAAATAAAGTAACCTATTACAGTGCTTTTACCAACTGTGAAAAATGAAAAATAATGTATCATAGTAGTAAACATAGTAGACACAGAGGTTTTGACTTATATACATTCACTAATATGCAAGTCATTTAATATCCCAATTGATCAGCAGATTGGGAATTTGTATTAAAGCACTGGTACATTAAACAGGTCTTGTGTGCTTCGTTCACACGAGAAATGATGTCACTTGATGATTAAATACCTTTCTTAAAACCATGATACTGAAGATATTTGTTTTTGGTCCTCTGTCCCTCTGTCACCATTACCCCTCCCATTGTGATGCAGTTCTCATGGCGACACCTAGTGTTCATTGTTTGTTTTGGTTTCTGGTTTCCTTCTTATTCCATCATTGTTCATTATTTATCATTTGTTGTTTGTGTTTTCATGATAGTTATTTTCCCGGACGTGCTTCTGATTACAGTACTGAATTTGCTCTTTAAGAGAATCGCTGTTCTCAGCACGTGTCCTGCCTCCATTGACTCATAGAATGAATAACAGAATGCGTCATAGACTCATCATAGACCAACCCACATAGGACACTGCAAGAGAGCAACATGAAACTCCAGCTACTTAGCTGATGTAGCCCAAGTTAGCTCCTTCAGTTTTACCACCAAGCCAGAGACAGCAAATCCCCTTGTGTGGTGAGGGCGTCGTGTCATGTACAGGCTGCTGTATGCCCCAATTCAGTGCCTGTTGCCTTGGTTTTGCTGCCTGCTTCCCAAGCCTTCTGGGAAGGGAAGAGGGTGCGCTACATGCACCTGTAGCTGGCTCACCTGGTGTGTCCCATACTCTGTGTGGGTAGAACTGTGGGCCCGAAGGGCCACCCTGGGTATCCCCCAGCAGCCACGCGGCCTCCAGTTCCCGGCATGGAAAAGCACTGCATAACTTCCTGTTCTTAGCATGGAAGACGCCACTCTGATGGACTTCCAATCTCCTGTGTCTCCAGTGACTGCACCACGAAGTGCTCCAGCGGCCGTTCTTTTGTACTTCCAATTTCCTGTGTCTCACATGGCTGCCCTGTCGGATTTCAGGCTTGGTTCTGACTCCCAGGACTCCTGTGGCTGCTGCATCTCGCCTCATGACTCCTGTGGCTGCTTCACTGACTTCTTTGTCTGCCCCTGTGTTTTTTTCCCCTTCCCTGGTTCTGTTTTGGTCCCTGTTGTTGAGTCTATTCCAGTGCCTGTTGTTGTTACCCTGTTGGTCCTTATGTCTCACCCTGTACTCAAGATTTTTTTGGTGTCTGTGCCTGTGTTTGTTGTCATGTATTCTGTCATTCACTCTCTGACCATCTGGGCGGAGGGTTATGCAACAAAATTTGTCCTCCTGTCTGAGCAGATTTGTTTTACTGGACCTCAAATGGCAGGACAATATCTCAAGGCATTGATAATGCTTGAGGTATCAATAGATTCTATAACCTTCTCTCATCTTTAGAAGATGCTTCCTTCTGCGGTGACAGCCATGAAGACCAGTTTGATACATTGTCCGGCATATGGTCTGAGCACTGACAGGCTGACCCTTCACCCATTTAACCTCTGCAGCAATGCTGACAGCACTCATACATCTATTTTCAAAAGCCATCCTCTGGATATGACACTGAGCAAGTGCACTCAACTCCTTGGGTCGACCATGGCGAGGCCTGTTCTGAGTGGAACCTGTCCTGTTAATCCGCTGTATGGTCTTGGCCACAGTGCTGCAGCTCAGTTTCAGGGTGTTGGCAATCTTCTTATAGCCTTGGCCATCTTTATGTAGGGCAACATTTTTGCTATGAGGTGTCAAATTGAACTTCCAGTGACCCGTATGAGAGCGATAACACCAAATTTAACCCTCCTCCCCATTCACACCTGAGGCCTTGCAACACTAATGAGTCACATGACACCAGGGAGGGAAAATGGCTAATTGGGCACAAGGGTACAGCAAAACACAGTCCACACTGACTACATTATATCAAAGTGTCATATCTTCACTGTTGTCCCTTGAAAAGATATAAAATATTTACAAAAATGTGAGTGGGAGTGTGGTTAAACAGATATGGAATAAAACAGGTACAAGCATGTACAAATGGGTAAAGAGAAACTAAACTAGGCATGTTAAGGGTGAAGTACAGAATGACAAGTTAAATGGAGAACACTGACGCGGCAAGGAAGGAGTGGAAGGTGTGGGTGTGGCAAAAGGAGCTTTATTCTCCATAGCAACACAATGACACTAGACTGAAGCACCGAAGTGCCAATAGTCAGAGAAAAAGACTTTAAAGAAGGCGAAGCAATTTAAGAGTCTCTTTTAGACGAAGGCGAAGAAGCGTCTCTGTCCGGATGCATCTCTGGCGAATGTGGGGCATCGACGTGTAGAACCTGTGGGCTTTAGAAATATTGTGGGAAGTGGGAGGTGAAAGTGATTGAAGACAGGTGTGTTCAGTACTCAGCCGATTGGGAGTTAGGAAGGGGTGTGTGCACTGGAGTGGGAGTGTCCCTGGTGCTGGGTGCCTGGAGCACTGTGACAAACACAAGTATAAGAATGCAAATACTAAAAAATTTAATACTAAAAAAACACCAAAAGAACAGCTAGACAAATACAAGGGAGAAATAACCAAAAATATGACAATCGGTACAGACAAGAGAAAGAATAAACAAAGGCAGAAACTAAACCAAACAGGAACAGGACTAAACCAGAGTAGAAACCAACTAGAATGGAAATGAGCAAGACAGGAGGGTATGCAGAGTGATAACGGATGAATGATCAGCGATGTGAAAATAACCAGACACTAAATACTAACACTTATCACTGTAAACGAGGAATAGGTGATATGAATCTGGGTAAACTGGGTAAAGAACTAAAACAAGCCTGTAACCAAAGAAACAGGGACACTGAGGGAGGGGGGTTGTGACGAGCCCATCCTTTGCTTTGTGCAAGTCCTCCTCTGGTCTGATGTAATGTAGTAACCTAAGGCCCAGAGACACTTGAGTCCAACATTAGTAAAGAGGAACTAAATAAAAAAGGCAGTCTGGTGGAAGGCTCTGGCCATTTTCTAAGTGTGAGGAACTCCATGGAGTCCACATATGACCCAATGATTGATGATACTGCTCATACATGCCAAGTCTAAATTTATTTATATAGAGCTTTTTACAACAACCGCTGTCACAAAACAGCTTTACAGATGTCCGAGTCCAAGCCTCCAGTGAGCAAACCAAGGGCGACAGTGGCAAGGAAAAATGACCTGAGAGCAAGAGGAAGAAACCTTGAGAGGAAACAAGGCTCAACAAAGGGGGGCCCATCCTCTTCTGGCTGACCATTGGGCAAAACAGTAACAATAGTACATGTCTTAATGACAGAGTAAATTTGCAGTATAGTGTTTGCTAGAAACGATGATAGGATTCTTCTCATTCTGTTCTGATATGACCCCCTAATTCTAAAAAAAAAAAAAAAAAAAAACCCATAAAGGAATCTAAAGTTTTGAGAAAGTTGTTCTCAGGAATCTTCAAATTTTTCAAAATGCATGCAAATTGTTTAGAATAAGCTTCTTCCTGCACAGCACAATTGGTAGTGAATTTGGACTGTAAAAGCAGTTTAGTTGAATATTCTATTTCGCATACATGCCTGTCTTTGTGGCCACAACATTTATTAGCTTGACCTTTCCAGAATTGCTGAGTGATATGACCAAGGCAAGCAATCGCACAATTCAAAGATTACCATATAGAACAATTAGTGAACCTTTGATCTCCAAGAACCTTTGGAGAAGCCATTGTATTAAGTGTTGAAACCCGGGTGTTAATATCAGCATGCACAGCTGTGTGTACTAGCTTGATAACCTCTCTCTCTAAGGAATCTCTATCACAAAGCAAAGCAGTGCTTGAAAGATGAGTAGTATTAACAGGCTTGGTGCCACAATATCCCAGATGTTCCACTGTGAATACACAGCTCCATTGCTCTGGGCAAGATGATCTCCATATTCTGATAACATGATTGCTCATACAGATGTAAAATGGCTGGGTCTCATTATAAATATAGCTGACATAACTGCTGTCAGTATAAAAAGTCATAGTGCCAAGTGGCATGTCAATCTTTGCTGAAGCAAGCTCTGCTATCTCTATTGCTAAAGCTTTATTCTTGGGATTGTGTCTTCAGGCGGAGGTGTTAATTTTACTTTCCTGTGACAAAACCTACTTGGCTATTTACATCTGTGTCAGTCACCTTGAGATAAATATCTACAGCAATGACCTTTGTTGAGACATCTGAAAAGACACACAACTCCATGTACACAACTTCAGATGGAGAATGTTCTGTGTAGAATATGAAATTCACTAAATATCTTTAAGCAGATCTTACCAAGTAATCTAGATTTCTTCCATCTCTTGTGGCAGTATGGAATCTCAGCCAGTTATGTTCTTGCACTGAGGATGAATTTGCCTTGAATGGGGTGATAAATCCCAGAATATCATAAACACTGATCACAACAGTCTTGTCTATCTGAGCAAAGATCTGTCAGAGAAATCACCTGCACAGACCTAAGAGCAAAGAGCAAACTTTTGAGATATTACCCACCATGCTCTGAAGAGGAACAGTGCTACTCCTGGATTGAAGATTGAAGTGCTTTTCACGTTTACGTTCATTGCATTTAATGCTAGATTTTATAATCTTTGATCATGTGTAATGTAGATATGCAGCATTTAATAAGTTGCATTCTCTTTGAGGAAAGCTTTTTGCTCCTTGATAGGCTTCTTACAAAAGGACCAGGGGCTGTTTGTGAATATGGCAATTTCTATATGGACATTACACTTTCATTATACTCTCATCTTTGTTGAAATAGGCTGAAGAAGAAAACTGCCTAAAGTTCCATCAGAAGATTACTTAGACAAACAGCCTTATGTATTCTGTATTACCAATCTGTCTAGTTTCCTGAAAGGTACATTTTCTACCGTCTCTGATGAGCCATAGCATTCATCTAATCTGGTCCATATACTCTGCAATCTCCTTTCTGTCTGATTAACGTGGATGGATGTTCTATGTCTAGAAATGCTCAACTGACTCCTTTCCCAACCACTTGACTAAAAGATTCATCTTCTCAGTGCATGTCAGTTTCAAGCGTGATTGTGTAACGATCACTGCAGCTCTGAAGATCTGGAGCTCTCCTGTTGATCATTGAACAGTACTCACTATTTAATGGTGAACAAGGAATCTGACGACATCTGTCATGTTAAAGTCACCATAGTTTGAATACTGAGGTTATTGACCATGGAGATCTGGAGACTAATATTTGCCATTTTGCTCAGCGAGTTTTCACTGGCTGTACATACACCTGTCTTGATTCATACTGAGAGAAAACATTTGCATGTGAGGCTAAATGTTTGTTTTCATACTCATTAACCCGTTCCACAACGTAATCCTTTGTGTCCGTTTTGCAGAACTTGAGAGGTGTTGCATCGAACTGAAGTTTATGCCACTGTGTTTATCACTGCTGGCATCTGCTGCTGCCTCTGAGGTCTCAGCTACAGCTGCAGCAGTTTCCTTCAGCAATGTTAACATTTCCATTGAAGCCCTGCTGTTTCACATCTTCCTTTTAGCAAAATATAGATGTGCGCTGGCAGCCTCTGCTCAACTGCCATGGTAGCAGCTGTACTTGTGAGTGAGCGTCTTGAGCGCTGGGAGGAGTGTGAGGCACAAGACCTCCTTTGAAGGGAAGATACCTGCTCTTTTCTCATAGTAGAAGAGTTAGCAGTTGAATGTAGATGCTACTGTAGTGGATTACATTACATTTTGAGCTGTGCTTAAACTGTGCTGTCCAGAAGTACGACAGACCCCTTTTTACTGTTCCATCCTCTACTGAAATGAGAAATGATGCGACTTGGCAGTCAGATGAACACCATTCTTCAAGACATTTGACTGTTTGTGCACAGGTTTAATGATTGGGAAAGGTTAAAACTGTACATTAAAGGAATACAGCTTAACTTTAATAGACTATAGGCTTGACTTAGACTTTTTACTGTTTGCCAAAAACTTACTCTACTTGGCAGAAGTACAATATTACTATGCAGATTTACACCTTAGCATGCTAACAGCTAACATGGTATGAAGCGTTATTTTAGCAGGTTAGCACAATCCTCAGGCTGACATAGTTAACAATCTTTCAGAAATGCACAAATGCTCCAGAATAAGGACGTAGACTTACAAGACGACTATTATGGTAGATACATACAGGGCATGCCATCAAAGAGGTTATTCAAGCGGGCGAAGAACTGGTAGTGACAGAAAACTCTGCAAGTGTTTGAACAACAATTTCTTGTATGGAATTCTTCAAAGGGAAGTCAACAGGCAACAACAGTAGCTCACAACAAAGTGGCACCATCTACAAAGATACTTTATGATTGCAACAGAATCGGTTTTGGAAAGATCTAGTCATGGTTCAGCTAATGATGAAATTAAGAGGCGTCATGACCAATTTGCGAATTCTCACAGGCGTAAAATGTAAGTTTCCATAGTGTTTGTGTCGCTCTCATTTACACACAATTGTAGATGGAGGTTAATTAGTTAGGACGTCCTTTTAGCTCTGTGTGTTTTATTGCCCTTTGGACACATTGATTTGCACGTTGCTGTCAGACTGACATGCTGATTAAAGAACTTAAAGTCTTTGACATTAAAAAACAGCTTTGCTTGTGGCCTGCTCAGTGTGATGCCAGAAGATTACAGGGTTTGGATTAAAATGTCACTGCTTGGTCTGTCGCCCGTGAAGCTCACCTGGTAGAGCATGTTCAGCATGATACTGTTCATACTGATAAGTATGTAAGTCACTCTGCCAAATACCATAAATGTAAAGGTGAATTACACTCAAAAATTGATCAAGCAAGGTATGAAGCAATGTTGCAGTCTTGTGACTTTGGTCTGGTGACCGTGAAAACATAAATATGAAAAGCATGTTGTTGGTGAGAAGCTCCAGTGCTGTGCAGATAGAGTTAAATTCAGCAGAGAGGAAAACCAAGGTCATTCATATCATCTCATTTAACAATGAGCCGCATAATGAGGCTATTTCACTTGCACTTTGGCTCTGTGAGTGACAGTATTTATGGTGATGAAGTGTCTTTTTTTAAACAGTGTTCAGTGAGGTACCTTCTTGAAGTCTATTGTCTTTTACTGCAGGAGAATATTTATGCTCCCAATAATTGTGGCTTTTTTCTTGTTTTTGTTTTTTGTCAATTTACTGTATTTTTACTTTGTTGTGTTTACTGTAATGCCTTAAACTGAACCACAGGGTACATAATGACTAAAGTGTTTCACACGCGCTGATCTTTAGGAGTTCATTAGTAGGCAGTCTGGTATCATTTGACAACAAACAGCTGACTCTGCCTGGTAATAAATGCCTCACAAAAGTCACAACAAAAAATGCCTTCAAAAGAGTGATCAGTCACAGAAGATCCAGCACTTGTGAACACATTTTCTATGTTTCTGCTCTAGTCACTCCAGTTTACGGGTACGAGATTAAAGAGGTTTGGTGTGAAACAGTACAATATTGCTTTAAGAGAAATTGTGTGACCTCTGTAGAGGTGTGAAATAAATAATGAATTGCTATTAAAATGCAGACCAAGCTCAAGGACACACCTGTGATATTACCTGAGGACTTCAGCTTGTGCCCCTTAGGGCCCTCTACTGCAGCCCTTTTTTTATTAAGTGCATTGACTCAACAATATGTCTTGACTGTGCATCAGTGCACTGCTTGTGTATGATGCCATCAGGGAGTTGCAAATTTTAGAACTTTGTGCTTTTTGCATCCTCCTTGTGTCAGTTTGTCAAGACAGCCGCACTCTTCCTCAGTGTCTTTGGACAAGAAACCCTAGTGCGTTCATTTCAGACTATTTATCAGCGCTGATTTTCTCTGGATTAACTCCTGGTGAACTCTTCACTGGAGCTTTAGGCTGTCACAGGGATGAGTGGGGGGGAATGTGTGGTCTTTGCAAATGTTCTATTCTGTAGTTGTATTCATAAACACGTGTGGATTATTTAATATCATTATACTGCTTCCAGCCACCTCAGATTCTGCCTGCAGTCATCTGTTTGACTCCAAGTTGTGTTTCTGGAAGGTAGAGCCCCAATCTGTTCTTTCTGCCCTCAGGGGTTTTTGCTCTCTCTTTCTATCTTCTATCTCTCTCTCATTCCCTCACTCTCACCTTTTCTTCTCCTCCAATTCCAAATGGTGTTATGTCTCTGAAGGCATGATAATGGATGCATTTACATGGTCAGACACTGTCTCACTACCACAGAACATCTGGGAACATTGCCCTACTCACCAGACCATAGGAGTGAGTGTCAGTATCTTACAAAACTGATTAACACTGATATGAGTGCAGCCTCCCTCTCTCTGGGCTGAAACCTGAACCTATTTAATTATCTGGACTGCTTAACAGGAGTGGAGGGCTAAAGTGTGAACACACAAAATAACTACAGAGGCTATCTCTATCTTACACATCATGGGTTTGTCCATGTTAGCAGGTATGTTTGTCTATAATGCTGCACATTGGTCATGTCTACTGTGGGCCACTAGATGGAGCTCCTTGCTCAGGTCCAAGCTTTGTTGGCCCTATGCCAGATGTTGCATTAACTGAAAACAACGTGTGCATAATATTGGATAAATGCATTTATAACATTACATATTCTATACACGTAAACCATTACAGATGCTCATAAATAGTTATAATTACAGTGTCATACATTAAAGGACCTTTTAAAAATAGGTTACTTATGTTAAGAATACACTAGACATTTAAAAATCTTTGGAAATAATATACACCTTTTGTATCACAAAAGATGACGTGACGTGTCCTTTCTTTGTGAATTACCAGATAGATGAGACAATCTAACTTCATTGTTTCATTTAATGCTCATAAAGGGCATCTAAGGTGCTATATATTGATTATACAATGTAGAGTTCACAAGTTCAATCAGCTATTTACATTTAAACAGCTTCACTCCATTTAAGGTGTATGAAGACCAGGCATAAAGCTTTATTAGGTGTCATATGCACCTGCTTCTAAACTTCTAACACTCTTGACACAGCAGGCATACTGGAGCACGGCGACTTAATAATGAGCTCTATATTTAACTATATTTAACCATATCTCCAGATGAGTAGTAATATGGTAATTACTATTATGTGCATGATAAAATTAAATGTTTTGAATGTATGTTTTCACAATGTAGCATTTACATATTTTCGTATTTTTGTGACATTTGCTAAGGTTAGCTAAAGTTCACTTCTTCAGTTTGGTGGGGTATCCTCTTAAGTGGGCATTAACTTAATTGAATTGGGGCATGCCTCTGTAGCCAAATTGGACCACACACTGCATCTTACTCAAGACATTTTGAAATGTTCTCGCTCATTCCTACACACATCCACTGTGTACGCACTCGTACATTACTAAAGCAAAGTGCATACACAAGCAAAATGAATGGCTGCCAGAGAACTAAGAGACTCCACTGAAACACAAACGAACATTGTTATGGAATTTTCTCACTTAGTCAGATTATGTACAGACAGGCAAGCAGGCGCTGTGAGTTATGCGTACGGGGACGTATTTCTCTCTATGGTGTGATGAGCAGTACTAACCTCATGTTGTGACTCTGATCCATTAGGCTAATCTCCTGCTCTAATTGGCTGGTTCTAGCACTCCGAGCAGGCTTATGCAATGTGGCCCGGCAGCACACTCTCGTTAATGTTTAAAGAGTCGTTTTAGTAACGAGTGCAATTTCATCCAGCTACAGGCTACTTAACACAAGCCATTCACAGGAAAGCACACCCTTCCTGACCTGCTTCAGCGCACGCGTGTGTGTGTGTGTGTGTGTGTGTGTGTGGGGGGGGGGGGGGGGTGAAGGTTGACCATTTAAAATGTTTTTTTGTGCATGAGATGCGTTTGATTGGGGAGAATGAGATAGAAAAGA
>JAOYMR010000026.1:17053763-17068521 GCA_025802075.1 Tenebrosternarchus preto
CCTCCATTTTGTGATTGTGGAAACAAGACTTGGTTGCTAGAGACAATGTTGTGCCTGTCTTTCTATTACACATGCAGACAAGTGATGATAATTGCAGTGGAAAGGTTCAAATCTCATCTGTCACTAGACTAGATGAGTGGTTCTCGACCCACCTCCCAGGACACACCAGATATCCACCATTACAAAGATGTCTTTGTGAAGGGCTTGCATGCTGACTGGACATAACTGCCTGTGTCAGCTTGGTTTTTCAATGACCATTAATCCTACACTTATCAAACTTTATAGATGTACTTTAATACATAAGATGAGATAATCCTTCATTAGTCCCACAGTGGGGAAATGTACATAATTAGATATTGAAATCAATTGCAGCTTTTACTCAATTATTTTTGTGAAATTGTCCCATTAAATTAAATTACATAAATAGTAAATTAGAAGTTTTGTTTTTTGTTGTTGCTGTTAGTGTGTTTGCAAAAATAGCATTTACATATTTACACATGCATTCATTCAACACTTTCAGGGTATAAAGTAATGGTGCTAGGAGTGGTGGATTGCACATTACAATTGACTGTAAAATATAGGGCAGACTATTAGGTGCAGCTATAGAGTAGGTGTACCTAAAAAGTGATTACTCCATGTATTATTAAAGAAATAATTTATTGAAAAAAATCTAATATACACATTTTGTGTCTGCATTTCGTTTAGTTTGGCTTTGGTGCTATGAATCATAATGTAACATGTACTCCATCTAAGGCAGTTTCTCATGAAACTACTTTAAAAAGCAATAAATGTATGCTGTACTATTACCTAAATTACATTTTTTAGGAAAGTGACATTGCTGCTTTTCACAGATCAGTTGCCACTTAACACTTTGAAATAAAAACTAAACTGGTCCATAATGTTGTACAGGAGCTGTTTGCAAGAGCCCTGCTGCCTCTCAAGCCACTAATGAGGAAATAGAGAAGCATGGAAAGAAATGACTCAGCAGGGCCTCGGACTCGGGTGGTGATTGCACCACCAGCTCACTGTCTCAAAGAATATTACCACACATTAAAAGACTGACTTGGAGAACATTAACACATACCAAGAAACAGTCTCAAAGATCGTTATAGCTCACCACTTGTCTCAGAGAACCAATTTCAGAGAACATTTTAGCTCATCACCAAACAGTCTCATAGACGAACTATAGTAAAAGTGATAACTGCTTGATCTTATTGTGTGTTCTATTACATAAACATGTTGCTTATGACCACTAATCACCAGGGCTCTGAATCAGATAGATGAGTATTGGAAATGTGGAGTACTGGTAGGCAAATGTGACTGCAATGTTCAGTGCTGAGGTGGGCCATGTAAAGACCAGGTCCAGAATGTTGCCTGCCCTGTTAGATGGAGGACACTTGTTAAGGTGAATGGTTGAAGTCACCGAGGAGAATGAGTGGGTTTCCTTTGACTGGGAATTGACTCCGGAGGACATCAAAGCACATCAGTGAAGTTCTCCTGGGAAAGTCAAGGGTGGTAGATGACAATGATGTGACATTTATGAGGTAATGGCACAAAATTCAAGGTAAGAAATGGAAAGAGCTAAGAAGGAAAGTGGGATGAGATTCCACTTTCGAGACGACAGTAACCCTGTGCCTCCACTCCAGCCAGCAGCAACGTGTCGCAAAGAATGGGTGAACGAAAAGGGAGAGGACAGGGCAGCTGGAACCGCTGAATTCTCAGGATGATCCAGATCTCTGTCAGAGCCAGGAAGTGTAGTGAGTTCAGGGATGCAGGGACAGAGATGAACGGCAGACTGACAGTTCCAAACCTCTCCCGTCACTGTGATTGTGCTGATTGGGAGAAGATGAGGTTGCTGGTCTTATGGTGTCTGCAGCAATGATGTCTGCGAGATCTGTGGAATATGTAGGCAGGAATTGCAAGACACATTTCGAGGCTGGATGGGTTTGGGCCTATGCAAAACCACACCTGCTGTGAATAATAATAGCTAACAACAACTAACCAGCAACTAGGTCCAGACAAGTCTTAAATTTAATACAATCTAGGCCAAAGTAATTCATCTCAGAGGCTTCCTTAATCAACATGAAGATAATCAGAGAGAGAAACACCAAAGCACGTTTATTTTTGTTTATTTAATTTCCCCCCCTCCTTTTTATAACAGGTATGTGTTTTCAAATGCAGTTACGTGTACTCTGTGCATGGTTCTCCTTGTAATGTTACCGTACTTTATTTCAGACGTATTTTTCTCAAGAATACGTGACTGTTAAGATCTAAAAAGATAACAGTACCACCATGATGCTGCATTGAACAGATGATAACAGTTATAATATGATATTTGTTTAATATAAAGTAATTAAAATAAGTGAATAATGTTTTGCGTATCATTAACAATTTGTTGGCATTCATCGTGTTGTATATCCTGGGGTTTTGTTGTTAGTTTTTTAACATAAAAAGTTTGGCGGTTTTAACATAGGGTTGGCGCTGTAAGCAGTGTCCTCCCTCCTAAAGTTGTAATAAAACAGCGCCCAGCAAGACAGTTCCTCTGAGTCTGAAGGAAGTTGCATCCGAATGAGCCCAGACTTGCCCAGTGCACAAATCAAACGACACAGCTGACACCATTGTCTCCGGTTGGTAATATAATGTTTGCTTTTTCAAAAAACCTAACCTTGTATACAGCTACACTTAAATTAGATATCGCAACATAAACATTAAATTACAAATGAAGAATGCCTTGTAATTAAGTATTAGTTAATCGTTACAAATGTTATAACTAACTACACTCATATATATATATATATGATTGTCAGAGGATTCGTCGAAAAATGCCTGCGGGGTTATTTGGAAGAATGAAAGACCTGCTCTCTCCGTTCTTGTCCGGATGGTCAGTGCTCGGGTTGCTCGGACTGTTGGTCGTCGGGTTACTTTTGGTTCTTTTTGCACACCTTATGTTTCTGCTCCGAAAGCGCACCGGGCTCTCCTGCTTCCCTCAGCCACCACAGCGCAACTGGCTATTCGGTCACATGGGCATTGTGAGTTCGCCATCACCAAGGACGTTAATTATTAAGTTAACTAAGTTAATTATTTACTTTGTTTCATCTGGCGTGTGTCTAGCGTGTGAAAGGAAATCTCTCGCTGCGGTAAATGTTACCTTGCGCAAAGCTAGAGATAGAGGGAACCTATTCGCGTTCATTTCTTATCATTAGTTCCATCATCATGTCAACTTGTAGATGAGCAGCTGTGTTTTTAGTGCTTATAATCAGGGTTGTGCTTAAGTTAAATGACGTGTTTTGTTATTACTCACTTTGCTGTTTCGAAATGTTTGACTTGTTTTGATGAATGTTTTAACCGCCATGAAATACTACTGAAGTTCTAACCAGCCGGTTCAACCACAATAGAATATTTGCATATTGTCTAAAGATACAAGGAAATGCTGACCTGACGCAACTCATTAGCAACCAAACGTTGTAGTTCACTAACCAAATGACTACATTATTATACATTTTTATAAGGGAAGATTATTTAATATTTTCTTCAGTGCAGTGAGGCTTGTGGAAGCTCCAGAGCAAATGTGTTGTGAGTATGGCCATTGTGCACAAACTGTCTCTCTCTGTCAGATGCGTTCTGATGAGGTGGGCCTGCAGGCAGTCGACGAGCTTGTGAGGACCTACCGCTACTCCTGCGCCTGGTTCCTGGGCCCGTTTTACAACCTCGTCCGTCTTTTTCACCCTGACTATGCTAAACCGTTGCTTCTCGCCCCTGGTAATCATCTCGTTAAAGTTGACCTGAGATAGCTTAACTTTACTGAGCTGGTTTTTTTCAAAGTTCTTTTTAGCAGTTTATTGGTTGAGATATCTTTAGTTAATTGAGGTATTGAATATTTGGGGAATATTGATTCCAGTACACTATCCAGAATATGAGTTCCTTTGATCTAACACACCTGAGTCAAATCATTAATGAATTACAGAGATGCACACTGTGTTTTATTGAACACTTGTACTACATACTAAACACTATCAGCTTGGTAGGAATGATATTGATATGTGTTGATATGTTTTTCAATAGCTTCCACCACATTTAAAGATAAGATATTCTATGGGTTAATGAGACCTTGGCTTGGTAAGTAAAGTAACCACAGACTCACATACACAGATACATACATACATACATACACACACACTTCCACACACATGCACATTTAGGTACATAAACACTTCAACACTGTGTGTGTGTGTGTGTGTGTGTGTGTGTGTGTGTGTGTGTGTGTGTGTGTGTGTGTGACAGGCCAGAGCCTTCTTCTGAGTAATGGAGCAGAATGGTCACGTCAGCGCCGTCTCCTCACTCCAGCTTTCCACTTTGACATCCTCAAAAACTATATTAGTATTTTTAACCAGTCCACCAACATCATGCATGTATGTGTACAAATACACACAGTCACAACCATCATTTATATTATTATAGTTTTAGGTCCATATGTAATAGGCATCTAAAGAGATTGTTATCATTTATATTAAACGTATTCTGGTTTGACAAGAGGAAGTAACTAAACTGCTGATGCCCTGTGTTAGCAGAGTGTTTAGACATGCTGACTGTAAAAACAACACACCTGCATGCACACACAAACACACACACACGGGTTCTAATACAGTGCACAGAAAATAGAATCTTTCAACATTATTTCAAGATTTAGTAGCTGAGCCATTTAACAGTGTGGCTGTGGTCTGTTTAAAGGAAGCTGAGTGAAATGCTAATTGCCTGCTCTGATGGTGCTGATGTTTTACATTATGCAGAGAGTCAAATTCACAGCAGCGTTTTCAAAAGCTATTTGTGAATTCTCAGTTAAACACAGTCACATTGTGCTTAGCTGCACAATGAGGCTATTTATTGTCAGGGAGGCAGTTATGGGTCTCTGAGCAGTAGGCAGGTCTCTGAGCAGCAGGTCTCTGAGCAGTAGGCAGGTCTCTGAGCAGCAGCGTTTGCTGTATTATCACTGGACGTGAATGCATTGCATTTGATGTGCAGAACGGCAACTTTAATGTATGTTCATGGATTCTGGATCAGCCTAGAATTGCAGCTCTTTTTATGCATAGCCCACCCACACATGCACTTCAGCAGAAGGCAAATGAAGCTCTAGAGCTGATTCAAGATGTGGTGTTTGTAGACTCTGTTATTGTTGTCTCACAACATGAGGAGATAGCAAACAACCTGACAGCCAGAATAGAAAATGACTGAAAAATACTTTTGTTCTAGAGAAACACTTTTATTATAGAAAGTGGAATGCTCTTTACTGGTCAAACCAGTCAGCTGACATGAAACATCCTGAGCATGCATTTCACTAGAAGAAAGTATAACAAGTAAGAAATAAAACATTATTGTTTTGATTTTGGAGAACTGCAATACCATTTTAGTAGGTTCAGTCGTGCTCTGCTATGTATTTCAGGACAAGTGGCGCCACCAGCTGGCAGAAGGGAAGAAGGACTTTGAAATGTTTGAATATGTGAGCACGATGACTTTGGACAGCCTCCTGAAATGTACATTCAGCTATGACAGTCAATGCCAGGAGTGAGTGTATCTTTCCACACACACACACACACACACACAGGCACATGCACACAATTACAGTGTGTGGCTAAATGCATGTAAAACTTCTTAAGTTTATCTGACTCCGTTATAATTACAAATGTGCTTCAAAGAACACATTCTATCCCAGCAATAAATCATGAGAATATTACAAAGTTCCTTAATGTGAAAACAGCCTGCTTTGTCAGAGGTTTTGTTCATCCTAATTTATGTTTTAACCTAGTAAACGTGCACCGCAGATTGGATACTCTGAAGAGAATTGGTATTGGCAATATCTTTAACAGAAATCTCTTTAACTATCACTCTAGTTAGTGAATTCTATTGCATTATATGAATTAATTGATTGAGTTTAGCTTCATGTGAGTTTTAAGGTAACTGGGTTTATTTGAATATTACAAGGCAGTTAGTTACACATTGCAATCGGTTAGATGTTGCAATGAGGCAATACATGTTAAGAATAACAGATGAATCATAAAGAATATTCCCTGAATGTTACCTAATAGATAGACAGAGAAAGAGAGAGAGTGATAGAGAGAAAGAATGACAGAGAGGAAGAGAGAAAGGGTGTGTGTGTGTGTGTGTGTGTGTGTGTGTGAGTGAGTGAGAGACAGAGAGAGAGAGAGAGAGAGAGAGAGAGCAAGGCAGGCCCAGGGATAGATTTGTTCGGGGGGGGGGGGCGGCGGGCGGCCCCCCCCCCCCGCCCCAAGGGTGCACATTTACTATTATGTTTTGTGCATGACTTGCTTGTCATTCAGGAGAATCAGCTAGAGAATCAACTAATTACAAACTAATAAGCAATAATTACATATGCAACTCAAAGTCTGTTTTGTTTTTAATTGCTTGCCGTAAAACATGCCGAAGTGACATAACCGGTGTAAATCTCTGGATCTCACGGCTCTGGAAGTCTTGAAGTGTTCAATCTTCTTAACCACAAAGCACTCCAAGCTATTACTTAATAGATGCCATGCCATCAGAAATGGTTTTCATGATACCGTCACATCAGAGAAGGGTAAAGTCATGTGATGCATTTGGAGCAAAGTTTGGCAAGAAGCCTCATGCCCAGATCTGTTCTGTGCCAAACCCTAAACCCTTCCCCACCCCCCCACCTCCTCGGAATCTCAGCGACCAATTAGGCGGCGTCTGGCTGAACACTCTGACCCACTTCACACCATCTGGCTCTGAGCTGGCTCTCTGGGCTTGCAGCATGCACACACAAAGGGCATCTGAGAATTGAAATGTGAGAATCAAACATTACTGTTACAATGCTTTTCTCTGCCTGTGGTTTTGAACAGGACAGTATGACCACCGAACCTGTTTTTGACTTGTCTTTTGACAGTTTAATGAGGTTTTGGTAATTTAATGTCAAGGCATTAAACACTAGTTGAGCTGAGTATTGTGTTACTGTGTATCGATCAGTTATACAGAGAATCCAACTACAGCTATGATAGTCAAATGTTGTCTTCTTTCTCTCTCCTGCTCTCTCTCTTTCTGTTGCTAAAGAAAAGAGCTGAAGACAGATATCAGTCAGCAAGATAATCAAGCAAAATAGAGAGATATATATAATCCAAGAGAAATATTACACCAGAAATATTAAGAAGCAAGTGAAGAGGTCAAGAGTTTGATAATTTAGCTCATGAATGTGGCATTTAGTGAGGTAAGTTGTATTTCTTTTCCCTTTGCAGTTTAAGGTAGCTAGCTATGCTGCTGGACCTTGTTTTCCGATGCAACTTTCACTAACTTTCTCTAGCTGGATTTCACAGTAAATAATCAAGCTAACCCAATAAAAGGAAGTCTATTGAGATGAGGGCAGAGTTGTATATTCATTGCAGAAGTACATTTTTGTATCTTAAAGAAGTTCAATGTTGCCAGGCAAAAGCCTTGCTGCAGTATTGCAAGGAAAGTTATCTACAGTAGAATGAATGAGGTGTTGTCTCTCAAGTGGCAGAACCCTAGAAGAAATATAGAGTGTTCCCCATTGTTGTGGTTGTGAGCCGTTACAACCACAATGAATACAAAGAGCAAAGGTAGCATAGCATGCTCCTTCTAATGTGACGACCTGGGCCAGATCATCTAGCAAGTCCTTCTAATGTCCACCCACCAGAAGTGCAAAGAGCAATGGTAAAGTTTATAGTAAAAACTGGAGAGATTCTCACACAGTGACATGCAAAGCAAACATTTTCTGAAAGGTTCCTTTGTCCTTCAGATGAAGGAGACTTTGATACATGGAGAACAAAAGTTGAACTGTTATTGAATGATCCCATCATTTCTGACTAAGTGAGATGTTTCATAACATCTCAGAGACTAGAAGGTCATTGAGACAAATACTGCACTGGTATGTCAAATAACACTGTCCTTCTGAAATGTCACCGTTATAATAGGGGAGCAACATTCAAATTTGGTTCTGGATTCTGTAATCACTGGTTGTTTATTTGTTGGCTCTTCTACGTGATTGTTTAATTTGGCCACTTACAGCTTGCTACTGTCTAAGAAAAAGGGCCTTCAGTACAACCATATACCCAAGTGAAAAACAGAATGGAAAGAAAGAATCTGTAAGAAATGTAACACTATGTGTGATGCCTTGCATGACCTGGATTTTCATCATAGAAGTTATAAAATATTACATTAAACTTCACGATGAAACCCCCTTCTATCACTGAACCAGGCGTATTTATCTACAAGATCTTGAAGCTGTTCAGAAACATCTAAGAGAATTAGCTGATTCAGACAAAAATCAGAATCTAACAACCCATCACCCATTGTCGTGGTGTGCAAAAAACACGGAGGGAATCTATTGACTACAGGAAGCTGAATTTCCACATGTTCAAGTCTGCACATGCACTCCCCAGCTTGGAAGAAGCTTTTGCCATCCTTACTTGATTGAAGTGGTTTTCCATACTTGATCTAAACCAGACCTACAACCTACTACCAGATTGAGATGGAAGAATTCGATAAAGCCAAGACTGCATTTGTTTGGTATTCTGGCATTCTGGGATTTCAGTTGTATGGTGCAGGTTGTCACCCAGTGCCTGATGGAGCACTGCATAGGAGAGATTAACTTGAAGGAAGTACTACCATTCCTGGGTGATCTTTTCTGAATCTCTAGAGGAGCATGATCATACACTCATAATCTTAAATTGTCTGAAGGAATATGGATCAAAGCTATTATTGGTGCAGATTAAAAAAAAATCTTTAGTCAATACCTGTATCAAATCATTTTTTTTTTTAGAATGGTTGTATCCTCAAAATTGTAAAGAACTAAGATTGTTTTTAGGATTTACTGGTTATAATAGAAGATTTGTTCAAGATTATTCAAAGATAAGTCTTTAAATGATCTGATATCTGGATGTTCTCTGCAAAGAAGTGACTCCCCAGTCGCCCCCACGAAGTACCACAGGTTCAAAACTGTGCGAGTGCCAAAGGTTTAAAAACTGCTTTGTATCAGGACCAAGACAATCAGAAGAGGGTCATTGCTTTTACAAGTACAGACCTTACTCAGTAAAGCCAGATAGAGTTTTGTGTCACTGATACCTTACTCAGTAAAGCCAGATAGTGGTAGTCATTAATACGTTTACTGACTACCTCTATGGGAATACTTTCACAGTGTTAACTGACAGTCACCTGCTGACATACATTCTGCCCTCGGCTAAGCTGAATGCTACCAGCTACAGATGGCTTTCTGCAGTCTCAACATTTTAATTCAATGTGCGTACAGGGCAGATACTTAACACTTAGATGCTTGTTGAGGAAATTTCATGGGGAGTTGACAATCTGGCTTCTCAGAAAAAACACATCAGACAGTTCCCTCACTACCACCAATGAGAGCTTCCCAATCAGACAGTCCACTCACTACCAACAGAGAGAGCTTCCCAATCAGACAGTCCACTCACTACCAACAGAGAGAGCTTCCCAATCAGACAGTCCACTCACTACCAACAGAGAGAGCTTCCCAATCAGACAGTCCACTCACTACCACCAGAGAGAGCTTCCCAATCAGACAGTCCACTCACTACCACCAGAGAGAGCTTCCCAATCAGACAGTGCACTCACTACCACCAGTGAAAGTCATGATGCCATTCCTATCAGAGTCACGAAAAGGGAAGCAATTCAACAAAATTCCAAAATGTCCTGAAGTCAAGATGAATCTGTAGAAAAAGTTCACTGCTTCACTGAAAGTGCTTCAGCGCTTCACTGTAAAACTTTACACTTCAACTAAACTGAGCACAGTTGTGAAATGAAACAGGACCAACAAATAAAGTAAACAAACCCATAAGCCGATTGCAAATGTAAGAGAGGCATGTATATCTTGCCGAAAACTAATTGAGGGAATTGCTTACTTTGCTATTTTGTACAGAGGGGAGGAAATGCTTGGGTTAATATATGTTGTCTAAGCTCTTTTTTTGTCAATAATCAGCCAGAGAGATTGTATTAGCATACACAGTGAAAGCCTATGAAATGGCATTAGCTAAATCCCATAGCAAACTCTCCTGATAATAAAGGAGATCCTTTACGCACATACGCACATACAAACACAAACCCACACACACAAGTGTTGTCCTGTAGGATTATGGGTGTTGTTCTGTGCTGGTCTGGAAAGACTGGCTTCTTAATCTCAGGATTTATTCATGCTTTCAATGTATTTGGAGTTCCAAGTCGCAGAGTGAATAACCTAATATTCTCCCTTAAGATCCTTTCCACCATGTGAAATACTCTGTATGTTGAGTGTTAATGGAGTATACTGAATCAGATTCAGAACTGTAAGATTTAGAACTTCTTAGTCAGAATGACCATTTGCAGGCCTATTTGTGTGTTTGTAAATATTCTAAAAATAATCCAGCCCTAGAAAAGTGTTAAAAAGCCCTTAACAGTGTGTCATAAAGATTGCATGTACACAATTCAAAGCAAAGTGATATTGAAATTTCACTGAAGCAGTACTATAAAACAAACAAAGCACCAAATACCATTTGACATGAACATGTCAAGGCTCTAACTTCTCCTACCAAGAGAGTGACCTCTCTGTGACTCATAAATGTTTGACATTTATTTTTTCAACGGAGAAAATCTCAAGGAAACCAAAACACAAAGCCTGTACATGCATATATTAAATCTCTACATGCATCATGTACGTAACATCTAACCCACAACATTTAACTGTGATTACACACATTTATCCATTTTGCAGTGTATTCCATGAAAGATGCCAAATTCATATTTCATACTTATAAAGAGAGACCTTGATATGCAATTATACATGTACATATAGAGCATCATACTCTATACTCTTGTATGATCTTGGTGGTATTTAATTGCATTCAGTGGTGCCTGCTGCATTCAAGTGTTTTATGTTGCTATACGTCCTGGCTTGCTAGAATTTAATGTATTATACTGTTCTTTCAAATACATACATTTTAAAAGCATACAAATTGCAATTTGTTCAAAGGAACAAAACATCACTGGTCCCCCGCTGATGAAGGACTAGGCCTACAGAGGTAGTTAAGAGGCCCATTAGGAAAACATTGATTATCAAGATTAAGGCACAGTCAGATGTACCACAGACAGCAATGCCCAGCAGGTTGACCATCAATGTGTATCAAGATCTGTAGTTGTAGTTTTTGACAAATTATTGAAATGTGTGTGATACAATTGTGAGACTAACAGACTTTACATTCTTAAGATCACTGCACTATTATGTTGAAAGAGTTTTATGTATATTCATTAGAAAATGAAACATATTTCATTTCATTTTCTGTCTTTTTATCATGGGTTTTCCATATCATTCCAACACCATATCAAAATTGCACATCGTTGTGTCATTGGAAAAGCAATTCTCTCCCTCCTTCCCTCCTTACCTCTCCCTCATGCTGGTAAATAACTCTGCCAGCATTTATTATCTTTAGCTGTTTGTCATTCCAGTAGTATAATCACAGAAAATATTCTCTTTGCTGCATTGCTATGCTCATGGAAATAGCTTTGACATTAATATAGATTTACCATAGCATGGCACTAGAATAGTATAACTCTGATTGGAGGTCTCACTGAGGAACTTTTCTTCTCTCTCTCTCTCTCTCTCTCTCTTTCCATTGTCAATCTGTTGGGTCACTTATCTGGCCCACCTCTCATTGGTATGGGACAGGGCAGAGAGGAAAGGAGGGGCTTTACTCTTTCAAGGATGTGCTTTTGACTTTATACAGACGCTACATTATTCATCAGGAGCAGGTGTGTGTAAAGAAGAGAGTTTTTGCATCCTCTCACCAGTAAAACTGCATCTCTAATACATTAACACCACTTGATATGGTGTGTTTGAAGGTCAGCACAGTGTCACATAATAATAATAATAATAATAATAATAATAATAATAATAATATTGAATTACTACCATATTGTGTTGGAGAGGTTCACCTACTCATAGGAGTTATGTTGTCAGGGGTGAAAGCTCCTGGTAGGGTCTCCCAAGGCAAATAGGTCCTAGGTGATGGGCCAGAGAAGGTATGATCCATAAAAAAAAACCCTATGATACAAGACAACAGGACTCAGCTTCCCTTGCCTGGATCATGATTACTGGGGCCTCACCCTGGAGCCAGGCTTGGGCAAGGGACCCACTCTCCCATGGACCCAACACTCGTGGGAGAGTTAGGTATGGGGGTTCGGTGCAGTGTGCGTGTTCAGTGTGGGAGTTTGGGTGGCAGCCAAAGGGTGGGGCTTGGTGTTCTGATCCTTGGCTACTGAAACTGGCTCTCAGAACATGGAACGTGACCTCTCTGGTAGGGAAGGAGCCTGAGCTGGTGTGTGAGGTTGAGAGATATCAACTAGAAATATTTGGGCTCATCTCAACACATGGCTTGGGCTCTGTAACAGACTCCCTTGAAAGGGGCTGGACTTTATTCCATTCTGGAGCTGCCCATGGTGAAAGGCATCAGGCAGGAGTGGGCTTACTCATAGTTCCCTGACTCTCTGCCAGTATGTTGGGAGTTTTCTCCGGTGGATGAGAGGCTTGCTTCCCTGCACCTTTGAGTCAAGGAATGGGCTCTGACTGTTGTTTGTGCCTATGCACCAAATGGCAGTTTTGAGTACCCGGTTTTCTTGGAAACCCTGGAAGAGGTACTAGACAGGGAAGCCTGGACCTCGTTGATTAGGCTGCTGCCCCTGTGACCCGGACCCAGATAAGTGGCGGAAGATGGATGGGTGGATAATAATAATAATAATAATAACAATAACAATACAAGAGATTTATATTGTGCTTTTCAAAAACCAAAAGACTAATACAATTACAGATATGCAATCAGAAAACAGAACAGACATAATAATACTAGGATAATGGCACTGAATTAGACATTGAAAGAGTACAGGGTCTACGGAAGGACATAGGCTAGGGAAAAGGTGTGTTTTAAGGCTGGATTTAAATATGGAGACAGAACGTATATTGACAGACATATTAAGAGACAAAGGTGTGTAAAAGGCTTGTTCACTCAAGCTATAAAGACTGGATGTAGGAACATTGAGGACCTCAGCAGAAGAAGACCTGAGAGAACAAGTGGATTTTTGGTGAAGAAGAAGGTTGGACAGGTAAGATGGAGTGAGAATGGTGAGAACTTTTTATGTGAGAAGGAGGATTTTTAAGTGTTTGCTGCACTTGACAGGAAGTGTGTGGAGGTCCTGTAGAATGGATGCTGGTGGAGGTCCTGTAGAATGTGTTGTTACCACTGGGTTGCGTGAGAAGATGAGCTGGAGAGTTCTGAGCTATCTGAAGGAGAGATGAGCTGATACCAGCAAGGACAGAATTACAGCAGTCCATCTGCAAATATATACAGCAGGAGAGAATTACAAAACTCAAAATTTTAAATAGTACAACTATAATGAGTAACAGCAATTTGAGAAATGACGTTGCAGTTTCCCACAACATACAGTTTCTCGTATTAAACCTAAGCCAGTTTTTCCAAAAACAAATACATTTTAATTCACAGCTATTACTGTGTAGTCACCATTAAGTTAGTCAAAGATTAGGATTCATCTGTGCACTGAGCTGCCTCGTGCCCACCCTCATAAGCCTGCTCTCTGCCTTGGTAAGATTTCTGCTAATAGACATGGAGAATGGACACGTTCCAATCCATTTACTGTGAATAGGAAACTGTGACCAGAGAGAAAACTTCAGAAAGGAAGTGATGTGGCCTTCCGAATTATCTCTCAAATGAACAGACCCTCCTCTCCCTCTGCAGCTAATTTTTGAATCTGTTTCTCATCCTGTCCTGTGTGTACATGTGTAAGGTGGAGAGAGAGGAAGAGAAAGAGAGAGAAAGAGAGAGAGCGAGAGCACAAAAGAGCAAGTGAGAGATGTGAGCAACAGTGCTAAGCTCATTAAGTTCAGTAGAGCAGAACTTTGGGATCTGTCTCTGCTGATCCTTCACAGTCCAAAGGGGGCATGAAGAGCAATAAACACACACACACACACACACACACACACACACACACACACACACACACACCAATCAATTTCTCTGCGCTCTTCTAGGTGCTTTAGAGGTTCTACATATATCCATATTCTGACCTGGCCTATTTATGTGCACTTGTATCTGAAGACTGAGTCACTGTACTGTGTCTAAATAATTTTTACTATTTAGATGAAACATTTATTCCATGTTTATTTTTGTAAGATTAATTTCTTGCACTTAGAGCATTAAATCTAATGTATTTCATGAACATATTAGAGTAATAAATACAGCAAACCACTTCATGGCCATCATTAGACACACTCTTTCTCTCTCTCTCTCTCTCTCCCTCTTCTAAGGTTATGAGAATCAGTTACCCCTCGACTAGTAGAAAGGCTGATACCATTTCTCCCTGTCTCGCTCAATAAAAGCAATCGCCCTCTCTTTCATCTCCCTCTCCTCACCATGTCATTCCTCATTTACTCCACCTGTCTCATTTTTTCTACGGTCTCTCTCTGTCTCTCTCTCTCTTTCCATGCTGAGATGTGAAGCCAACGGTTCTTAACATTTTAGAGAAATGAGAGGGCTTCAGTAAACATTAGTGTCCTGATGGGACAGGTGTTGTGAGGACATCCCATTCCCAGATACCTATACCACTGGTCAGGATTTCTCTCAGTGAGTGTACATACACTCACTTGAACAAGTAGAAACACAGACATGCTCACCTAGAGAGCAGACAGCAGGGTGTACATTGTACTGTA
>JAOYMR010000026.1:17143816-17159195 GCA_025802075.1 Tenebrosternarchus preto
ATTGCAGAGCTGAACCTGCCTTGCTTTGGGATTTTCACTGGGACGGCTGATCAAAAAATTATTGCATCTCTATAATGAAATGAACGCATCTGTAAAATAGCTAAACCAAAAGCTACGATGCTGTCTAAACGCTGGTGCTTCCCTGTCCACGGGGACTAGCAAAAACACCATTTATTTGGCCTCTGCTTCTAATAAGGGACTATTTCAACAGAATAATTCATTTATGGCTGTGAATGTTTTAGAACAGGATGACAGGTGAGAGATGGTGTCTCAGCAGTTGTACACTGTTCAGCTGCCTGGCTTTAAATCATTCCTGTATCGTGCAGCCCTCCTCCCTATCCAGCCCTTATGTACACTACCTCAATTATTTATACTGGGAGGCCTAAATGCAGATGACAGAGCTTACACACACAAATACATACAGCCAGATAGGAAGAGCTTCATGCCTTTAGAGGGCTGTCATGAGATGCGCATGGATAAGAGGAACATAGAAATGATACTCCTCAGTAGCTAAATAACAGGCTTGTGTGCAGATGTGTAGGAGAAAGAAAGACTCATGAAGACAGAGAGAAGAGGTCTCTCATTGCAGGGTCTTCTGTGCATTGGTGAGTTCAAGCTGTTCTCTCTAGAGCACCCAATCAGCAAGCCTCAGAGGGGGGAGGGTGGGGGTGGCTGGTATTGACTTTTAAAGTCGTTTTAATGCAGGTTCACAGAAGGCAGCATTGACCTGCTTTCCACTACTTGGCTACTTAAATAAAGTAAATTATTATTTATATGGAATACAATATAGAATTATAAATTATACCCAATATTTTTGGATAAAAGCATGTATATATAAAAGTACTTAATTGAAGCATTTCAATTAATTTAAAGTATAAACAGAGAGATGCCTGTGTCTGCACACTGTGTCCTGAATGTCTTCGAAAACTACAGGAAAGAATATGCAGCTGAAATTCTCTTACATGAAACACATCCTCTGTTCTCCTTCCTATCAGTTTCAGAATTTATTCTGGCATCGTTGCTCTATGTGGAAAGTGGTACAAAACCAGCCGTCTCATTCTCTCTCTCCCTCCCTCCCTCTCTCTCTCTATCTCTCCCTCCCTCTCTCTCTCTCTCTCTCTCTCTCTCCAGATCATCTCCACTCTGCTGTTGCATATATGCCATCAATGTCACTGATGAAGTGCTACACTAAGCATGTTATGAGTATTGTCTGATAAGTTAAGAGTATTGTCTGATAAGTTATGAGTATTGTCTGATAAGTTAAGAGTACTGTCTGATAAGTTATGAGTACTGTCTGATATGTTATGAGTACTGTCTGATAAGTTATTAATATTGTCTGATAAGTAGTTGCAGACTAGTGGATGAAGACATTAGTGGTTTACCAGTTGCTTTTAGTGCTTGGCCTGTATGGAGGTTTCCTGAATTTTTCAGTGTTTTGGGGATATTAAATAATTTTCTTAAGTCCTTCATTGAATTGTATTTGTAACATTGCACGTTACAAAATTATCTTAAATATTACGTGGCACTATAAGTTAGAAAGACATTTGTATTGTGTAACAGTGTGTGTGCATGTACATATAATAGGGAAGTATGTGTGTATGAATGAGAGAAACAGATAAACACAATACTGTATCATTGTTCCCTTGTGGAGGTGGTGATGTAGCTCTCAGCTTACATTGTCTCAGCCAGATTGAGACACATTTCACTGACATATTCATACTCACACACAAAGCACTGGGAAATGGCCCAGCAGTTCTGATAGAAAATAGAGGCCTGCAATGAGGGGCTCAGCTCAGAATAATCAGTGTTGTATGGTGGAGCTATAATGTCATACTCCAGGGGACCACTGTTCTTAATGGGGAAATATAACTGCTAATAGACATACATCATATATCGACAAAAAAATCATTTCCATTTATTTTATACTAAGATGTCCACACTTGAATAATGTATATAAAATGAATCTTAAGTATCGACTATCTTTGTGTCCAACGGCTAAGGAAAGAGTTTCTATGCTGTGTCAGAAGAATATTAACGTTAGTACTCCACGGACAAGCTTGGTTACGCAAGCGCACGCATGCACACGCACACGCACACAGACTCTCGTCCTCGAAGTGCTACGTAATTGGTAAAGTGAGACTCATTTTCATACTTCTGTACACTTGTGTGCTGATGAATGACAATAAAGAATCTTGAATCTAATACCACAAAACCATCCTTAGCTCTTCCCCCATTGTGTTCATGATCCCTCCCTTTTTTTTAAAACTCATACTTAGTTATCTGAAAGCCATTATGATGACACAGTCTCTTTATCAATTCAGCTGTGGTGTAACAATTGTTTTAGTGTATTTTTGTCATGAGCTATGGGGGGAAAGATTCAAATGGTCTCAAATTGAGATCATGATAGAGGTCAAATTAATTCCTTTTCCACTGTGGTTTACAGTAGGGGGAAAAAAAGTATTTTTGCCCAGCGTATCTTTCAGGATGCCAGATGCTGGTTGTGTCGTTCCTGTGGAGTGGTGATACAGACCCACTGTTGTGGCCCACTACATATCTGTCTGTAAATGGAGACTAGACTGGGTTAGAGGTTTTGAACATTAGCATGCAGAATTAACCAAAAACCGCAATCTAATCTTGATGAATAAGTGTTAAAGAGTGAGTTTACACTTAAATATTGCTGGGATTTTTACCAAAGGTGATTTTATCTTATACTTATGTCATGTAGGCCAGCATTGCTTTCCATGAATTATGTTGCGTTAGGAAAAGCTTACATAAATGTTCATGCAATTTAACTTTGCCTCATTCACCCAGAGACAATTTTAAGTACATAACAGAAAACTGACCTTATGTTCAGTAATGTTTTTAACTCATTTGAAATGGAAATACGTGTTTAAAATTCCGCCCCGTCTTCTAAAATGTGTCAGGCCCTTCTGATCAGCTGGCTGAGTATCTCCCCTCTCTGGAGGACCAGTCCAGTCTGCCCTTTCCAAACAAGATTTATGAGTTACTGCTGTAAATATTTCTTAAGCCAAGGCACTTTTCAGCATCGTGCTTGTAACACATTTTGAGGTGATCTAAATGGCAGTGTCACAGGCAGCATAGATGGAGTTTGGGTACATGAAGCTAGAAGCAACTTCCAAACAAAAGATTGCTGCCATATACCAACAAACCTTGTATTTTCCATGTTGCTTTTTAATGAGCCGTTTCTCACGTTTTCTTTCTAAAATGAAAATATTTAAAACGTTAAATACAGGTAGACATACCATTAACGATCATTATGGGGGTGTGAATGGAAGCATGTAGGAGTTATTAATATCTTGTTAAAACCTTCAGATGGACAGATAAATAATGAGAAAATGTTGTTTTAGATTAGCTGTTAAAGTTCCCTGTACACATAAACTCAATGTAAAATGCACTGAGGTGTGTGATTAATTTGCCTCTCCTTTCCGGTCCAGCGGCGCGTTTGCTTCCTTCTTTTTATTTTAAAAGTGAACCGATCAACAGCAGGAAACCCATTTTACACCGGAAGTGGTGCAGTGAGCATCGCTAAATCCGGTTACTCTGTGAAGCTCGTCATTTCACACTGGATAGAACTCACCGCGGTAATCCGTGTGAAACATAATCCCACAGTTTTACGGCAGGCTACTATCAAGGGAATGATAATAAAATATCTGTTAACTCGGAAAAGGTGATTGCGTTTTCCCCGCGTGGTTTAATCTAAAGCGCCTGAGGCAGAGGAGTTTTTTCTGTCATTTTTCCTATGCAACGTTCAAATACTGACGACTAGTTAAAAAAAAGTTCACTTTGCTCCACATTTTTTGAGGTATAGACTAAAGTGATTGTGTATCATTTCTAGAAGAAACTGTTGGATTGCCGCACGGCGAACGGCACACCCGCAGCGCTCTCATCGTACACCAGGAGCACCAACATATTCAGACACTTTATTTTATGCTTTAGTGTACAGAGACTTGTCGAAAAGTACAGGGAAACCCGACACGGCAATAATAATTCTCTCCTTTAATGTTTTCACATTGATTTATCCTGATGTTTTGACATGACGAAATGCACCACGCTGTTCTGATTGTCTGCCACCCAGCGAAACTCGTTTATTTGCAATAAATTGATAAACGCTCAACTTTTCAACACTTCACTTACCCTCGACTCTCTTTTCTCGTTCACTTCGCCTCTCCTTCTCGAACACTATACATATGTACAGTGTATAGTGACTACTTGTTAAAAATGATGGGAATACGGATTTTTTTTTACAAAAATGTAACACTTCCAACCATAAATAAACAAAAATATTTCTGCCTTCATTTTCGCAACATTAGATTTCTTTCCAACAGCGCTACGTATGAACACTGCAGCATTTGACTTTAAAGATGCAAAGATTAGAAGCTGCTCGCTTCTGTAAACCATGCTAAACAATCACATCACTTTTTAAAGGCTGCACATAGGCCTACTCAAGGAAAATAGGATGGTATGTTTATATGCGGATCAGTTTTTAGGATAATCACTACAGCTCGCTAGCTAGGGTAACATTAGGTAAATGGCAAATGCAATTAGCATATATGATAGCGCTAAAATATGCAGATTTGATTAGCTAGTTTGTTGCCTATCGAAATAACAGGCAGCTTCAGCAAGATTTTGAAATCCTTTTTCCCTCACTAGGGCTCTCAACCAGGGAAGGCCCAGACCTATGATAACTGGTTTACTGCTGACTGCTATCGGTTTTTGCTTCATGTTTATTTATTTATTTATTTATGTATTTATTTATTGCTATTTTATGTTATTTGCTTCACCAGAAGAGTGCTATACATTTTAAAACAGTTTATTCAACTCAGGTGAGTGTTAAATAAGAAACGTACCGGTAATTGTATATAGTGTCTGAGGGGTTTAAACATCGCTTAGTGCCCCTGTAAATCAAACCACTGCTGTGTAACTTTACGTGACAGCATGTATTTAGAGTTCGTAACGCTGCTTTTACTAATTTCCCTCCAGTGTCATGTAACGTTCCCTGATCTCAACCCCACTGATCAGCTTTGGGATGAACTGAAACGTTGATTTCAAGTCAGATCTTCTCATCTTAACATCTGACCTCACAATTGAATGTCCTGAAATTCGAAATTCAAGCTCCAAAATCTAGCACAAAGCCTTATCAGGGGACTCTCCAATCACTGGCGATAACTAATAGCTAATAACTAACTAATAAGCTCATATGGGTGTGATAATCAGGTGTCTACATATTTTTGACCGTATAGTGTATTTACTAAATTTCCACTACATAGAAATATTGAAGGTGAGATGGATATAAGCATAAAGTGTTTTGATTAAATAATGCTATGCAGTAAACAGAAAATTGATTACTGGATTAGCTTGTCTACCAGCATGTGAAATTAGCTGATGATTGTGAATGAAGGACTGTGATTGGGCCGGTATGCTGTGTTAGCTTCTTACTGAGTATGACTGCAGCTAAATTTGTTCCAGCTCACCTGACAAATAAAAATAAGAGCAAATAAAAAGAGAAACTGCTCATCATGTATGGAACTAGTGTAAAAGCTTAGGAACCCCCTGACCCCCCCATCTCACACAGACAGCCACACATATTTTTCCTTCTCTAGCACAGCAAGTTCAACTCATCGGCTAATTACAGAGGCCTGTGTGAGCTGAATCAGGTGTGTGGAAGCAAGAAAAGATGTGTGTCAAGCTGAGAGGGGGTGGGGCAGACATTACAGGGACAATTTTATCTTGCATCTCTAGTAAAAGTACTGGGAAGTGATTGGCTGCTCTTTTTTATTCCACATTTAGTCTTTAAGCGTGTGTGTGTGTGTGTGTGTGTGTGTGTGTGTGTGTGTTGATATGTGAGAGAGAGCGACTCTCATCTTTCTCTTATTAATATGGGGCCTCTAACAGTCTCTCTCTCTCTCTCTCTCACTCTCTCTCTCTGTCTCTTTTTCTCCTTCCATTTCTTCTTTATTATTTTATTAAAAAAAAAAAAAACATTGGAGAAATATTTAAATGCCGCTTCGGTAGGCTGCATTTGATTTGAAATGTGCAATAGAAATAAAATTGATTGAAAATCAATCAGTCACTGTTCTTTCTGGCATGGTGGATTCTAGCTGCCCCTCCTGTCAGCCCAGCTGGATCATGAGATGGCCGTACATCTTCCTAAGTCTTTTATGAGCAGGGAGAGAGCCACACAAGATGGACGGGGTTCATTATTCATGCAGTGAGAAAGATGAGGCTGTAAGGGGTCATAGGTGTTTTGAGTACTCAAGACGGTTGGTTCTTCATTCTGAATCTGCGAAAGCTGCATTGTGGAACGAACATCTGCTGCGAACACTGGCGGGCACACAGAGCAGGAGTATAGGTGGATCCACGTTAACAGTGGTGCACCTTTGACTGAAGGAAATCTTTTGCAAAGTGCAGTGAAAGTGTGTTCAGCCACACCTTCAGGTTTTACAACTTATGCATTGAATTTAAGAATATTTGGAAAATACTTAACAGTGATATGATTTTTTTTCCCAATTGCAGTGGTAAGTCAAAGGTGTGTGAGAAAAAGAATAAATTTTAATTGTATGCCTTTCTCACTGTGTGCTGTGCAATGTAATTAAAATACACAATCACAAGGTACAATTGTTCACTCTAGTGAACTCACCTAAATTATAAAGCTAATTACCATCCGCTGCTAGGATATTTAAAAATCATTTGCTTAAATAATTAGATATGATTTAGACTAGCGTTACCATTTTCAATGATTTTATGTTTGCAAACAAAGTGTAATTATTTAATGTGAAATTCTCATTGAAGTACAGATGGTATTGTGAATGCATTTAAGATGTGGGCTGTATTGAGTGTTTTATTTTAACTCCAATGGTTACTTTCATTTACACTATTCCTGTTAGAATTGGAGTTGACTGTTTTCATTGTTTTGTTAAAAACAGAATATGCAGTGTCATATGGGCTCTTGTCCTTACTGCAGAGAACTTAAGTTAATATACACAGACATAACATGAGACAGAACATTAACAAAGTAGCATATTGGGACTGAATGTGAAGCACTGTGCATGCAGTGTGTGTTAGTTGTGTAAACTTGTGTCAGTTGTGTATCAGTATGTAGTCAGTATGTAGTATCTTGTTTGTGGGAAGTGTGAACTGGAAGAGTGCAGTTTATGTGGATGTCTGGTTTAAAGGAACCATTTTGTTTTTGGCATTGTCCTCTGCGGAGGACTTGTTTACCCTCTGCATCCGGCATGTGAGTGGTATGTGGCAGCATTGTGCTGCTTCCCAGGAAATTTCAAAAACAGCCGTACTGACAGACAAACTGTTGATTTGTAGTGGTGTGATGAGGGGATGTTTGCCAATGTTGGCTGTTATTGCCACTGTTTAAGTGGTGTAACCTGTATCGGTGCTTTGTGCGTTATTAAATCCTTAAGCATCATCTGTAAACTGAAAGATTTTCTCAGAGGGTTGTTGAGAAGGTCGTTGATCAGGGCAAACTCGTCTCATTAAAATGCGCAATGATTGCGAAAGCTCTACATGTCACTAAAACTGTCACCAGTACCCTATCAGCAGAATCATCCCGTTGTTGGATATGATGGGTTTTTAGCCCAGCAGGTGTGTGAGGAGGATGTTTTTTTTTAGGTTAACACCTTCAGGTATGTGTTTTTTCGAAGGCTATGACAATGATAGTGAAGTTTACATTTACATTTACACTGTGACAGTGGTTTGTTGTTTGACGCTGCTACTGCAGGCTCATTCAGCTGTGGGATCAGCCTCAGGTCTGTCTGTCAGTCAACACTGGGCTGGGATCTTTGTAACAGGCACAACTGTAACAAGACAGTTAAAGTGGTAAAATAATAAGTCTTCTAAAGTCCAGTCTAACACATCTTTGGTATCGTCACTAAACAAACTGCCATGTTTATCTGCTATATTTATCTATATTTATCATTTAGCCATGGCAGCAAGGTTTTGGATGAATGGATTTTGTGCAAGAACATTTTTGTATTCTTATCTTAAATTTCCCAACAGTTTTGTTCAACAGATTGTCTTAAATAGCCCTAATAAACAGCTATGTTCGCACAAGAGTGTGTTCATGAGAAATGTGAATTAGCATATTTAATGTCCACAAAATGCCTTTTAAGGTTAAGTGCCTTGCCTGATGTTGTGTCCAGATTTGTCATTCATAAACGTCTGGTCAGTGTGTAAAAAGAGCAGCTCACTTGTGTTCAGAGATCAGTAGACAAAAGCACATCAGTATAGAAACATCAGTTAGGAGATCATAATTAGAATGAGAAGATCATAAAACCAAACAATGGGAAACGACTATTGCTTGAGTCGACCGTGATGTTGTCTGAACAATTGCAAACATAGATATGATTTACTAGGAAAATTTCAAAAACTGTCTTGCCAAAGCAAGGCTGCCCATGACTAAAATGGAAGGTCAATTGAAAACCAAATGAAAAAGTACATGTCAAGAGAACTGACAATGAGCTGTCAGGAAACCTTGACAGTGACTGATAAATGATGTAAATGAATTTTAATCAAAGGTTACTTTATCTCAGTATCTAAAGCCCTTGGAAAGAATGGCTATCATAGTTTGTCAAGCCTTAAAAGATCCGATTAATTGAATTGCAAATAGCAGAATAGTGAAGGGTTAAACAAACAGAATCAATGCAACATGATTATATGACATTTTAACCTAGCCACAGTCGTGTAAACTAAGCCACAGTCATGTAAAGACTGATCTGAATACCTTAGTAATATAAACACTGTGATCTGAATACCATAGTCATGTAAACACTGTGATCTGAAAACCTCAGTCAGCCTATACTCTGATTCTGATTAAAACTTGGTTTTGATTCTTGAGTCTGATTAAAATCTGATCAAGGCAAGTTCTAGTCAAATGGTTTAGAGGTAAATTAGGACAAGTAATAAACAATCCATTTAGTGTTTTGCAGCAGTTTTTACAGATTTATGTTACCAGAACAAAAATATGAGAAAGAAGATGTTAGACTTTTACATAAGAGAAAACGGGTGGAAGGGAGTAAAGGAATGCCGACATATTGAAATGATGGAATGCATTTTTCGGTAATTGCATTGTGACTGCAGCTAGTCTGTAAAGGAGGGGAAACTTGTCAACTTCAGAAAGCATGTGTTCTATTTTTAACAACTGGGAAACATACAGTTGGGTAAACCTTATTGTTGATTGTGTTTACCATTGTAAAGTCAGATTATGCTGCGGTGCATGTAAAAGGCTATGAAAGAACCGGTCTTTTATACCGGTCTTATGTAAACGTAATAGTTTGGTTCAGTTTCTCAGACTGTCTAAGAGCTTCGTCGAGCCATTGTGTGCATGTAAATGCAGTCTGTTGACACTTAAATCAGATTTAAAGCTCGATCTAACCGGTTTTGAAAAGGCATAATCATGAGTGTCAGGAGGACTGGTATGAACATCACCGAGACACTAAAATCTTTGTGTTGCATAGTCAGCAATCTTGGGTGGGGGGCAATGAATGGCCTAGACCACAAAACACCTCATCAGAGTGTTTGCTGTGTGGTAGACAGCTGTCACTGAACAAGACGGGAGATGTGAACTGACTCAGGCCATAACAATAACTCACCATCTACCGTATGACAGTGAACACCACAAAACAATCATGGTGCACCACGACCAATTCTGGCACCCTGTAGAACTTCAGTTATCTCTCTTGTGCATGAACTAATCATGTAACGTGATGACATACATCTGGCCAAGAAACAACCAAAAAGCCAATCGTCTATTTTTTATAGCAGAACATATTGTCTGCTTCTTGACTATGAACAGGCTCATCAGTTGATTTAAAGCTTTGGATTTGGTTCACTGGCTTTCCCAGTACTAAAGCAGTTGGTCATATGGTTTAATGCTATTAAAAACAAATATAATTGCCACACATATAACATTGTTAAAATGTAGATATTCAATGTAATCAAAAATAAAACAATTTATAGAAACATTTTGCCTTTCCAAAATAACTTAATTTCTTACCTAAGATGATCAACTGTAGAAAACATAAATAATAAAAGTAAACCAGCAAACTAAAATAATAACAGATCTCTGTGTAATCACAATGAATGTAACATTTTGTATACCTGTATATAAAGGGCATTATTTCCTCTGGTTCATAACCTGTAATTAGTCATCCAATCATTTTAAATGAGATGTGCTAGAAAACAGAGTTAAAACAGCAATTACTTCAACATTGAATTCTTGAGGCTTAAAGACACAGGAGCTCTGCCAATGGTTGAATGGAAGCAGTGGGTGAATAGAGATGTACCATCTAAGAAGAGTAATGTGTTTATGGAACACTGAAGCATGTAAATCTATTCTACTAGACCATAGAAAATTATGAATACTGAAAATGAGCATAATAGATCCCCTGTAACATCTAAATGTGTAGCCTTCACACACCCACACAAATAAACATGTATTTATTGCTTTCAAAGTGCAATTTTACACACCCAAAACAACAGGTGACATATTCTACAGATATGTCTTCTACAGTTTTTTTTTTATGTATCTTGTATTTCTACAACTATGTCTGTAAATTTTTTATAAAACATTTTTGGATAACCATTACTTAAAGTTTTAGGAGTTTTGGGAGTCTTGAAAAATGCAGTGAAATGTGCTGAACTAACTCTGTCTGCTCCTGTGTGTGTTTCTATGTTTCCCTGGTAGAAATGCATGAGGTTCAATGTGGAGTCGCCTATCTGGCTGTCTAAGCAGCACATCCTTTGCACACTGAACCACAGCCTGAAAGATGTGCTGAACTATGGACTTTTCCAGCCTGCATACAATGGTAAAGCTGGCAAGTTCCTGGATGAACAGCGCACACTGAAGGAGTACCCACTGCCAGGCACCAGTCCTATACCATACTTGGAGGTAAGAGCTCAAAAACATTCAGGAAATTCTTTTTCACACTTTTCCCCTTTTTCTGTCTTTTCCATCAGCTATCACTCCTGTACTCTCTCTCTTTCTCTCTCTCTCTGTGTGTCTCTCTCTATCTGTGTGTGTGTGTGTCTGTCTGTCTGTCTTAGCTAGGCTGTCCCTGATACTTTCTGCCTAAATTTGGTCTGTCTTAGGTCCAGTGCTTGCAGCTCCATTACTCCCTCAATCCTGTCTCTCCCTCCATGCGTGTTCTCTCACTGTTCTAGCAGCAAACTGAGTTCTGCAGTTTGAACAAAGAAAGTCTGCAGGTGTATGAGAGTGTGCGTGCACTGACACACACACACACACACACAGGCAGAGCCTCAGTGGGAGATTATTATATGTTATAAGGGTATGTGTATGTATGCGTGTCTGTATGCACATGTGTGTTACTCATAGTTCTATACTATTTGATGCAGCAGAAATCTGTGTGAGAAACCATCTGCTTTCTTCATCCTTCTCCCTCTGCCAGAGTAGTTGGGGAATAGTATTATCATTTCACCTGATTTATCACTTTAATTAAGACAGCAGGTCCTTAGAGAGAGAGAGAGAGAGAGAGAGAGAGAGAGAGAGAGATGAAACAGCAAATGCTGGAGCTTTCTGCTCTTCTCATGAAACTCCTCCATAATTCTACATTGAACTGAAAACTAAAGATTGAATAATCACCGTCAGTCCCTTTTGTCACGTTTAGCTCTTTCAGAATTAGCCGAATGGAGCCATACAAAAAAAGATGGATAACAGAATGTTGCTGCTTATGTGCTATGAGATACTGGTAGACAAATGAAAGTTCAATGATTGCCTAACGTGTGTGTGTCTGTGTGTGTGTGAGACTGGATTGTAATCTGAGTGGTGCACAGCTGGATGCATTGGCATCGGTGCCAAACACCTTGTATAGTAGAAACCTGCCCTCGATGGCTATAGCTCCCCTTATTTAATAGAACAGGATTTATTGACACACTAGAAGGCCTATAGATTTACTGTGCACAACCCTGACAAATCGCTATTCCTGGGCCTGAACCAGGCTGCTGAGTGAAGAGAAAGATTGGGAGATGGATAGATGTAGATGAAGTGAGTGAGATACCACATCTCCCCAGGAGCCAGAGGAGAGATTACAGGTTAAATGGCTAGATAGGAAAGAGAGTTGATTAAAGAGAGGGCAGGGTGACTTCAGGGTCCAGTCCAGGCTACACGCCTGTGGGACTAACCTAGTTATTATAAGACTACCCCAGTGAGATTATGTGTGACACACAATGCTATTTTTGTGCCTCTCTGTGGTCTTGATGGTGTTTAAGTGTAGGATTACCCAGGTGTATTCTGGGTAGCGCTAAGAATTCTCGTCTGAGCGTACTGTTACATTACTGTTCTGTGGTGTTTTGTGTTTGTGTGTATCTGTGTGTGTGTGTGTGTGCACAGGTACACATGACAGCACTATGCTTCTGTTGTCTTTTGTGTGTGTGTGTGTGTTTGTGTAAAAGCAAGATTTTTTTTGATAAGGACTGCTACCAATCCAGCCAACAATCTTCAGCGCAGGTATTAATTGTATTATGGTTTGGTCTGAATGAGCAGCAGAACTTTATTGCCTTTTTAAACATTATTTTTGTACTCTGGCACCTTCACACTCTTGAATTATCTATTGAATTATTACCTGTTCTACTGAACTGAAGATCTCTCTCACCATGACTGAATGTAGCATCACTTACCTGTACCCACATCTCTCTCTCCTTCGATATCTGTTACAGCCTCACATCCTCACACTTAACACATTGTGTGTGTGTGTGTGTATCGTTTGTGTGTGCGTGTGTGTTTCTCAATAAATCAGACTCAGTGACCCCGATTTATTTTGTAGTTTCGCTACAAGAGACGTGTGTACACACAGACTTACCTTGATGACAAGCAGCTGTCCAAACTCCATACTAAGGTAAGAAATGTTTTTTTTTTATTTAATACAGTCTAAGTAGAAGTAGACCTTTACAACCCATACTTTATTAAGCTGACCTGTGCTTTTAAGACACTATTCTGGTCAAGCAAGTCACAGTGAGAGAGACTCTTTATAGTACTCCATACTACAGGTCGTGTCAGTGTTTTCCAAGAAGGTTCGGCTTTTTGAACTACAGGTCTAAAAGCAGGAGGAACGTGGCACTCGTGGTGTGCTTGTATACCTACATGACTGTTAAACATTGAATGTCAATGGCACATAATACCTGCACCCGCGAGTAAAATTGGACACTGTCAACTGCTCCTATAAAAATAAATTGGCCAGATAGGTTCTTTCAGACAGGCCTCAGCCCATCTAATCTTAAGAGTCTGAGTTTATAACCTTAATCAAAATGAGTCATTACTGCAATAAATGAAAATCAATGTTGGCCAAATACCAATTCCAGCATTCTCATCTTCACTGCGGTCTCTGGTGTAGTCTAATTCCATTCACGTATGCAGCCCCTTCTTCCTAATGGACTGAGAATATTTCCACATGTAAGCGTTTTTGTTGCTTCATCTAAAATAATTATAAGCTACCTAGATCTCTGTGAATTTATGGGTCACAAATTGTTGCTTGTGTTTTAATTGAACTATTTAATTGGCAACCAGCTGACGTGGGACTGTTTTGTGTGCAGGTGTTTGAATTCAAATAAAAAACATCAGCTGCTAGTGCAGATAAGCTTTGTGATCTTAGATACCAAGCATGTGAGTTACAGATTTTGAATATGCATATAAATATCTACTAGTTTTATTGCATGTCCATGGGATTAGAAAAATCGCAGATGGGTCCTGTACCAACAGATTATTTAACATGTTTTAAAAGATTCAGTAAGTTTAAATGAACTTTTGACAGTAGCAATTCTAAGTCGTATTTTAAAAAGAGGAAGGTACAATCTGGAAATCCTATCATTTATACATTGTACTTTTGTGTGCATGAAAATTAGTAGCTATTATTGGTGTTAATAATTTAGGCCCTGGTGGTGACCATGCATTGAGGAGGGTTTTTTTTTGTGAATATGAATGGAATGATTGAATATGAACCGTCCTTACAGTGGAGAGGAAAAAAAAACGCTTATGAACGCTTTTGAATTACCGGAGTCATAGATGGAAAAAATTTATGTGACCCTCCAGAATAATGAACTCTTGAAAAGACTGTAATTGGAGTCAGGTATTCCAGTCTGTTCCAGTGTTGGTTTGACTGGCACTATCCACAAAAGAGGAAGTGGAGAGAAAAGACCACCTGTTCTTCATAACACTGTTCTGGTAAAGTGCATTATGGCCTAATCTCTAAGATAAAAAGATGCTGAATCTGTTGGACTGGAAGCCATTTCTCACGTGGGATAGTTCTGGCCTAGATGACTTCAGCACTGTTCCTGCTCCTTGTAGACCATCATAGAGCCGTCTGTGCAAGAGCGCAGCACCTACTTAGAAGGTTGTGGCAAACAACTACAGTTTGAAAATCAAGAGCTAGCAGGCATCTGTAAGCACCTCTTAAGAGCTGTATTTATTTACAATGGTTGACCATGGAAATAAACAAAATGCTGAACAAACAAGCAATTACTGCCCTTCTCCAGTCTGCCCCAAACCATCTGAGTGGACGGTTAGACAAAGTCATGTTCCAGAAAATAACAATATGGTGCTGCATTTCTGCCTCAGGGCCTGAACATCCTGAGGAACTACTGAATTCTGACTTGTGTCATCAAGATTTTCAGGGTGTCTGCATGTGATCTGAAGCTTAAAAGATGCTGGGCCATGCAACATGACACTGTGCAGACGTGTTTCAGAGTAACACAGCAGAGCGACTTAAACAAGTTGGTGCCTATGGGTCATTAGACTCAAACAACTGAACTGACCCAAAAAAGAAGTGATACTGTAGCAGAGCTGTAACAGCACAGCCCTTTTATTTGAGCCTAGGCAGTGTAATACACCATACACAAGACTTACAACGCAGTAAAGAGCACGTTACTACATACTGAATAAATTACTACAGTAACAATGTACATAACACACATCACGACGTCCGCTGTACAGAATGCTGTGCCAGTAAATTAGCCTCTAAGGAGCCCCAATCAGGACTTAGTTTTAACTAAGTTTCTCTCCCAGTTGCATCAAAATGCTCTTTTGATAATTTTTGTGTCATTAGTTAGGAAGCAGAAAAAGCTCTTAAGGCTTTGACTAGAGCCTTCCAAGAGCCCTGAGGTAGTGCCGAATAAAAAAAAAAAAAATATGGTAGCAAGCATTGCAAGAAACTATGTGATTCAAATATAGTGTATATTATTGAATTTAGAAGGTAGACTACAGCTAGATTTTAATTACTAGCCATTTACCAGCTGAGATATTTTTTTAAGCAGTAAGTCTCTTTTAGTGAAGCCACGCTGATGGATGGAGGGGTAAGTGGCGCGTTCGAAGTGTCGATGATCAATGTGTCCTGCAATT
>JAOYMR010000026.1:17159295-17169504 GCA_025802075.1 Tenebrosternarchus preto
CCCCCCCCCCCCCCCCCCCCCCCCCCCCCCCCCCCCCCCCCCCCCCCCCCCCCCCCCCCCCCCCCCCCCCCGTGCACAGTTTCACATGCGCCCTCTGCTGGCTACCCCTGAAGCAAACGGAAGCATTTTCATAGTCCCCAATGACCAAGATCCTGATCTCACTCTGAAATGCTAGGCGGTTCAAGTGAAATATCCCAGCCATGAAAGTGAGCGTGTGTTTTATAGAAAAAAAGGGACAGAATCCCTCTTACTGCTGCATGAGCTTGGTCAGCCGCTGCAGGAAGAATGCAGCTGAGGATTGTGCCAGTGAAGCAGTTTCCAGTAGTTTCTGAAGTACTGAATAGTTCTTCATCATAGATTTTTATTTTTATTTCTTTATTTTTTAACTATTTAATTTGTGGTGTCATAAAATACATGTCTATTATTACATATTTATTTATTTATTTATTTTTAGTATTAATTGTTATTTCCTGACTTATTATTTACTATTGTGATTTTGAAAGCCGTTCATTCAGAAATACAAATTTAATATATTACAATTATCCTGACCAAATGTAGAGTAGTACAGGATTTGGTTTTGCATGGAATGACACTGTGTTTGGAATTCTGATGTGTTTGAGCATGTGCAGAAGTATTTAGATGTTGGACTGTGCTGTCTGTCTCTCACATGGGGGGGGGGGGGGGGGTCATGCTGAGGACCTCAATAAATGGTCTCAATAAATGCTAATCCTCTTATTTTATTGACATAGTGCTTTTCATTTGCTGTACTGACCTCCCCTGCTGAGCATACACACACAAACACACAAACACACACACAAACACACGCACACACACACACACACACACACACACACACACACATTCCTATCGCCTGCAGCAAAGCTGTGTGTGCTGTGATGTGGATTATCGTTAAGCATTCTCACTCTATATAGTCCTTCCCTGCTGTCTAAACTGAAAGAATACAGATACCATCTCATTTCCGGGTCACTGTGTGTGTGTGTTTGTCCGTTCCTGCGTAGGTCATATGATGGCCAGATCGTAAAAAAGCCTTTTTCTTCTGCAGAAACAAAAAAGTATCATAAAGCAGAAAAGTGAAAACGTATTAATGTACTACAGTGCTCATAAACAAATATGTGAGGTCATGCCTTCAGCACAGAAGCTCTTATACACACACACATACACACACACATACACACACACACATACACGCACACACACACAGGCATTTAGAGCCTAATACACTGTTAAAAAAAAAAAACAAACTAAGGGAGCACGTCATCAACACCTCCGATATCATAGAACAAAAGATTCGAGTTGAAAATATTGAATCTCGATATAAATTGTGCATTTTGTTCTTAACAAATAATGGACAATGGAAACTACAATCATCAAACCACTGAGGGCAGAATTCAGAATCACACTCAAAATCAAAGTAAAAAATGTAAAAAAAAAAAAAAAAAAAATTAAATAAATAAAAATCACAGGTTCATCCATTTGCATGAATTTCATCATGGCAACTCATAATGTAAGTCAGTAGAGTGAGTGGCCCCCATGTGCCTTTGAGCACGACAGTGGTCCTCATGAGACAGCAGATGGTGACTGGGGGGGGATCTCCTTCCAGACCTGGATCAGGACGGCAGTGGGCTCCTGGACAGCCTGTGTCACTACATGGTGTTACTGGATGCACTGATACATTACATCCCAGATGTTTTCAGTTGGATTCAGGTCAGGGGGACTTGAGGGCCAGTCACTGACATCAGTGTCTTCAAACCGCCTCCATACTCTGGCCACATGAATCTGGGCATTTACATGATGTTGCAGGCAGTCTGTTTTTGACAGTTTGGTCAGCACCAGTAACCACATGAGGTCATCTTGTATGGCTCTGGCAGTGCTCCTCACGTTCCTTCTCACACAAAGGAGCAGATACCAGTCCTGCTGTTGGGCAGATGCCTTTCTAGGGCTCTGTCCATCTCTCCTTGTTTAGTAGCCCATGTCTTGGTTTCTCCTCTATGCGCTTGAGACTTCATGTGTGGATGTGCCAAGTGTGCGCTTGAACAGCCTGCAGGTACTGTCTTACACTACCAGTAATAACAAGGACACTAGTAAAACCCAAAACTACAACACCGTAGAAAACAATCAGCCAGGTAAGGATAATGAGAGAGCAATTGTGCCTGGCCACCACCTTCAAAACCATTGCTCTTTGGAGGGTTGCCTCTCCAGTGCACCTGTTTTCAAGCAGGTAAAACTGATTCACAGCCGCTTTTGCTTCTTGACCGGACAGAATACCCCTGAATTTTAATTGACTTTGGTTTTATACCGTGATGATGAAGTGTTCGCTTAATTGTTTTGAACAGTGTACAATACAGATACAGTTGTATCATTGTGCACCTCTCCTTCACGACAATAGGCAGAGGAGAGTAAGCAGAATCCTTCTCCAACCCCGGCAGCTTAAGGAAATTGATTGAGGTACGGTTTTTGCTTCATATTTTAGTAAGAGCCTGATAATTCATAAAACTTACTGCCAGATTTAATGTTCACAGTAAATAGCTCCACTGTAACACATTTCTTCATTCATAAATGTGAATTTTCCAGTATTTTACCATTTGCATGATATATGGTGATACCGTATTTTGTCCTTATTTGCATTTGACATTAGCTATTCATAATAACACTGCAAATTTATCCACTAAATAAATGTATTAATTAAAAAAATACCACCTGAACCTTTCTGTGGGTAAATGAAACGAAAGAATCTTTTCTATAGTCTGCACATGCATCCGTTTTACTAATCGACAAATTTATTATTGAGGCACAAATTTTCGGTTTGTTTTGAGTGAGTATGATTGTAAACTTTTCAACTGTAATAGTAGGAATACACAAAGAAGAAGCTAGGTGGCTAGCTTGACCAGGATCTCAAAATACCACAAACTTTACACACACAAATGCCACAAACACTTTACAATCCACACATACACACAACTGGTAATTGTTGTCAGACACGGTAACTTTATGCATTGGAATTAATCTGGCCAAGTGTGGCATGAAATGAAGGACCAGATGTTCTCCCCAGGTCCATCTATACTGCTGTCATTTGCATCGTGATACATACCTGTCCAGAGCAACCAAACAAAGGTCAAAATTCCACAGTCTGAATGTAAACAAATCCTGTCCAAATGAATATTTCATCCAGCATTTCACAAAACAGAAAACTCAACCAGGAGAAGGTTCAGGGCTGACAGCTTGGTCTGTTAAAACTCAATGTTTATCTGTTTGTTTAGTCCTACTTAAAGTGATTTATGTCACTCTCTTTATTGAGATAAATGGTGAAAATTTGCAGCCAAAGTTTTTTTTCTCTATCCAGATGTTCAAGTTGTCTGTTTTGTTTAAATTCCTGCATGAAAGCAGACTATGTTAATTCATCTTTTCAGATAAACCTTGTGCTGTTAAACATAAGATTGGATGTTTATATGGATGGAATATAGCTGTCAGTGTGACGCTGGACTCATCTTGGCCATGTTCTTTGTCTGGTCAGAATTAGGGTTTCATGCCTGAAATAGGGCATGGTGCAGAACAGTCTTGGGAACAGTCTTGGGATTCATTACAGAACAGTTGCAGGCTACGGTCTGCTCATTGACTCAGTGATAGGGAAAGAAATGTATTCTCTCCTGTTCACTCTCTCTACATTTCTAAGTCCTTGTCCTGGAGTCCAGCCTACACAGTGTATATTATCAATGCCAAGCTCATCAGTATACTAACAGTTAACAAGCTCATCGTAAGTGTTGGAGATCACTAAAATGTACAGTTAGTCCTGAACCTAGAGTTAGTCCTGAACCAGGGCAGGGTCAAACACTATACTAGCTTATTCTCTTTTTTCTTCTCCATGGTTTACTCTCTCAGTATGTGGTGTTTGCTTGTGTACATGTGCTTTTGTGTTTGTGGGGTTTCATACTGGAAGCAGAGCAGCTCGCACACCGAGTGTAGGATCGCTTTTCTCCGGTTACGTGCACAGTCTACAAAATGGGATCTCAAGAATCTGTGCACATGTTTGGTTGGTTTGTGTGTATGTGTGCATGTATGTGTGCATGAGTGTGTGCATGTGTTTTTCGTTTCTTTGTGTTACCTGTGTTATCTTAACTCTCCCGTCTCTCTGTCTGTCTGTGTCTGTCCATCTTCTCTCTCTTTATAGTACGTGCTGAATGAGAGCGAACCCATTACTACCAGGCAGTCACTAGAGCAGCAGACAGTATGAGTCATTCCACTGTCTACTTCTCCAGAGTGTGTGAGAGACAGAGAGTGAGTGAGGGGAAACACTTAGTAATTGAAGAGAGAGTAAAAGAGAGATTTACATTTATCCTGGTATTTGTGGGATTGTTTTAAATAGAAGGTGAGTTTTGGCACACTCTGTTCTGACCACTGTTCCTCCTGTCTCGTTTGCTTGGGGAAGGTGTGTGCGCTCAGTAGGGAAGAACCTTAAAACATCACTGCGCTCAAAGTCCAGTCAGGCCTCTCATTATCTAGTGAAGCACAGAGGGCAAATGCACCTGTACCCTTTCTCACCAAGGCTCATCATCTCTCATCTTCTCTGATCTTTTCTCATCTTCTCTCATCTTCTCCTCATGGGAAGGTGCAGAGTTCACTGAGGCACAGAGAGCACCGTGAATGATGGGGACGTACCAGCGCGTTCCTGAGGATGCATGTATGTGTATATTGTATGGATTTCCAAATTTCAGTTCTTGTTTTCCTTGGGGAGATACAAGAGATGGATCTTACTGATATGCATCTGCTGGATTCCCTGTAGTGTCTTTGTTACCTTTTAACAATTTTTTTAAACACCGTGCATGAATTGTCCAGTATTTAAGGCCCAGCTACAACCTGCTTATTGTGCAAAATCGAAGAAATGTGCTCAAGCAGCAGAGATCAAAGGATCAGGGGTGTGTGTGTGTGCAGTCCGGGTTGTGTTTGTGTGTGTGCGTGTGCATGTGTGAAAGACAGATGCAGACAGAGAGCGAGTCTCATTCCAGTCCTGTTTTTTTTTTTTCAGCCAATAACATTAGGCTGGAGGAGGGACTTAGAGCATTTGCAGGCGCAGCTGCTGCAGTCTCTAGGCAGAGTGCAGGTGTCTGCATGCGTGGGTGTGCGTCCCAGCTCGCCTGGGCTCGGTCCCGCTCACTACCTCTTCTCTGGTAGGAGAAAACACATGTAGACACAGTCCTTTTGCTCTCTAGAGGAGGAGGTGGGGTGGGCTGGGGTCGGGAGGTGCTGAATGAGATTTCTGTCGACCCCAGGAAGTCTGTCCCCCCTGCCATCGCCTGCACCACGACCGCCACTCCCTCGCGCCGCTTCTTTCTACGAGCACTAAACCCGAGCCCCTTTCTCCTCCCTCCTTCCCTCCCTCTTCGTCTCCCTCCCTCTCTCCTTCTCCATCGCTGCATCCTGCAAAATCTCCCCCTTCCTCCTGCTGTGGGTGTGCGGGAGCCCCTGTAGGTGTGTGAGCACTGTTCCGAAGAGACCGAGAGTGGAGAGAGAGAGAGAGAGAGAGAGAGAGAGAGAGAGAGAGAGAGAGAGAGGGAGAGAGAGGGAGAGAGAGAGAGAGAGGGAGGTGGAGTGGAGGGGGGTAGGTGAAGGAGCATGTGGTGGATGAGTGTGTGATGAGGAGATGGGGGGAGCGCTCGGACGGATAGACGGCAGAGAGAGGAAGGACAAAAAGACACACAAGGACACCAACAAGTCCAAAATCAACAGTAAGGTACTCTCTCTCTCTCTCTCTCTCTCTCTCTATCTATCTATCTATCTCTCCTCCCTTTCCTTCTGTTTATGTCTGTCTCATTTACTCCATTCATGCTTGTACTGCTTGTTTGCTACACTGCATTCCCCACAGCATGTGTGTGTGTGTGTGTGTGTGTGTGTGTGTGTGTGTGTGTGTGTTGTGTGTGTGTGTCTGGCATGTTAATGTGTGAAAGTGGGAATGGTGCTGCAGAACATAGCAATTTTTACTGTTCTTCTGTAACTCCCAGGTAGCAAAAGATATGCATATCTACACACACACACACACACACACACACACACACACACACACACACACACACACACTCCCACCATGCCACTTCAAGCAACACTCTCTCCATCTTGCTCTCCATAACACACACCACTGTTTGCTGAGCACACCTGGACCTGAAGCACTAATTCACTTTCTTGATGCTGCCAGCAAGGCGGAGACCATGTGTCAGCGAGTGTGTGAGCGTGAGAGTGGACTCCAGGAGCACAGGGGAAGTTTACTGCGCTTGGCTGCCGCTGACATTTTGGCTCCTGGAAAAGCTTTGTCTTTTCTGCAGCACATGGGGACTGACCCGGACGGGGCTGTGGTGTGGGGAGTGGGGGCGGGGCCAGCGGGAGTCAGGGTCAGTGTGCCTGCTGAATACGGTGTAGGGAGGTGGTAGGGAAGGGAGCAGGTGTGGTAGGTTGCGTGGGGCCCTCTGCTCCTGCCCTGCTTGGAAGAGCCCGGAGACCTGCGGCATGTTGACCACAACACCACCACTGTACAGGCTGCAGCCACTTCAGACTGGAGGATGAACAGGTTTCTATTAATCCTGGGAAAATGGTAGTTACTTTTAAAGGTCTTTAGGACACATGAACAGCACACTGGACTTGATTGTGTGTTGATTTTAATTAGAATTGTATTCATGTGATTTAAACACTGGGTATTATTTAAAATGTATAATAGCTTATTAAATTAACAGTAAGTTTGAACATGCATGCACAGTCTAGATAGTTTAAGCATAAAGGATGTACAAGGCGTGCCATTGTGGATCAACACAGGAAGCATTATGACCCTTATATATATTTTGTGTTATATGTTTGTGAGTGTGGATGAGACATAGATAGAAAGAGGCATTCAGTATGTGGGATGGTGGTGTAGTGGGATTATCAGAGCATAAACACAATACACTCCATATAATCTTGACCCAGTTCATATACTTCATCCATTCTGTTTCATATTTCATTGTGCTCTACAATATATGCGCATAGGTTATTCTCTCCTTATGGCAGTGTTGAGGTTTAAATTAAGTAAATGTTATGAGAAAGAATTATATGCACCCCTTCCAAATACAATGATTTATGATGTTGCATGTTTATAGAGGAAGTCTTACATATGTTTAATTAAAATGATCGTGAATTGTCTACAAATCGTACTAGTGTAAAAAAAAAAAAACCTGTGTGTGAAGATCTGGAGAGCAAAATAGTCCTTATTCTCCTGTGTACTTGGAATGGGGAAAACATGTCGACACACAAACTCATACACACTCAAGCACACAGTACAGCTATATAAAGTATCCTGTCCTGTGCTTTGTTCCAAGACTCTTCTATAGGATTTATCCTGAGGGCCACCATTAGGTAATGCAATGGAGATCCGTTGGACCATGCTCAACACAGCACTGATTCAGCAGTGATTGTAGCCCAACACACTTTATTTTATATGCTTAACTCATTCACTTTACACATTACTGCATAGCAATAAACAAACAGCTCACACTGATAGCTAAAAGGTCTCCTTATGTGGCTATGCATGCAGTGCTGAGAGATTTATTGTGAAATGTTTGCTGCGCAATGAAATGTGGTCACTTTAGACCAGATCAAACTTTTGGCATGATTTGGCTTGTAGGAAATGTGGAATAAATGGTTGTTGAAGTTGAAGGTGTCAACAACCGTGTCAAGCCCTATCAACCTTCCAGTCTTCAAGTTTTGTCAGATTTTTGAAAGAAGTTCCATCAGTAGTTAAAATAAAGACCCAATGCCTTGTCATGGCAGGATGCAGGTGTGGATATGGGTGAGTTTATTTCATGGTAAACCATAATTGTAATTGATACAGCAGTCCAGAGACAAAAAAAACAATGCAGTGTTGAAAAAGAAACAAAGGGAAAACAAAACCCTGGGCTAAAACCAGGGAACTAGGACGAGGAACCAGGGACGAGGAAATGCTGGATATAAATACATTGGAAAATCAACCAGAAACATGACACAGGGGGATTCGCAGTAACCAGAAACAATAAACACCTGGGAAGAGGCAGGGACAACCATGACAAGGAACAAAGGTGTTGACAGAAGCCGAACCAAAAGAAAGGAACACATGGCGCTAGTTGTCTTGGGAATTGTGACACTAGAGGCGAACTGTAACTGAACTCCACCCCCCCCCCCCACACACACACACACATACACAAAACAAAAGAAAACAAAAACAGCAAAACAAAAGTAAACACAAGTAGAAACAGAACAAAGTAATAACAAGATCAGGCAACAGCGTAAGGATGAGGACTGGAGTGAGACCTGAGAACAAGAGGAAAGCAGAATATGTATTGAGTGGACAGGGGACAGAAAGAAAGACCTGTAACTGAACATGGGACAAGAACGCAGGATATGGGAAGGATGGAGGTTCTGGCAGCTCAGAAGCCACCGCAGCACCCAGCAGCAGTGAAGCAATTTCAGGAAGAGGGTGTGGTGGTGCCTCCACAGGGGTTTGGTGCAGCAATGCTCTACTGCGAGCAGTGCAGTGTTCCTGAGGTCCTTTTGGAAAGATACTGTGGCATTGGCAGTGCCCTCTGGAGAGAGCATGGGACAGGAGACAGGGTAGCATTTTCTACAGTGAAAAACAGGACCTGGAGCTGAGGCTGAACCAAGAGAGAGAGAGAGAGACACAAACAATGAAGCCCCTGGATGCTCCCTCAGACCCACAGTCCCTCACTTCTTGTGGTCACTCATACATTCACGATGAGAAGTGGAGTCAGGATACAAGAGTGGACATGCGCTGAATCTATTTCAGTGTCAACCAGGGTCAATCACTGATACAACAATTCAGAGACACAAGAAAACAATGCATTGGAACACAGACAAAACTACCAATGAAAAAAGTGGTGACAGGTCAGAAAAAAACATAAATACAGAAAAATGACAAGATGACAATGAGTGACAACAAGCATGAGGAAACATGGAATATAGATACACAGGGATGTCAACCGTAAACAAGACACAGGAGGAATCAATTCACACTGTCCAGAAATAAGAAACACCTGGGAATGGACATGGACAACAATGTTGAGGAACGGAGGTGCAGACAGAAACTGAAACTAAAACTAAAATGGCGCTATTTGCCTTGGGGAACTACAACACCAGAGGGAACTGTGATAGTGATCTTGTCAACTTTCAGAATTCTCTGGTCTTTGCTGTCCAAAAATGCCCCAAACCAAGGTGTGGTCCTAGAAAAAAACACTGTCATTCTCTGTTTATGCAGCAGACATGCAGTTACAACATCAGGGGAATTCGACCATTTCTTTCCAGAGAGGCCACTCAGTTGCCTAACCAGTCCCTTGTCATCTCAAGATTGGATTATTGCAAACCACTCTTGGCAGAACTCCCTGTTTATGCCATTAGGCCCTTGCAGCTGATCCAGGATGCAGTTACATGTATTTCATCTTCACACATCACCCCACTGCTGTATTCCCTTCACTGGGTTCCTGTAGTTTCTTACAACAGCTTTATATCCCTAATACTTATTTCAAAGCTTGAAATGGTCGAGCCACCTCTTACCTGAATGCACTGTTCTTACCCTGCACCTCTTACCTAAATGCACTGTTCTTACCCTACACCTCTTACCTGAATGAACTGTTCTTACCCTGCACCTCTTACCTGAATGAACTGTTCTTACCCTACACCTCTTACCTGAATGAACTGTTCTTACCCTGCACCTCTTACCTAAATGCACTGTTCTTACCCTGCACCTCTTACCTGAATGAACTGTTCTTACCCTGCACCTCTTACCTGAATGAACTGTTCTTACCCTGCACCTCTTACCTGAATGCACTGTTCTTACCCTACACCTCTTACCTGAATGAACTGCTCTTACCCTGCACCTCTTACCTAAATGCACTGTTCTTACCCTGCACCTCTTACCTGAATGAACTGTTCTTACCCTACACCTCTTACCTGAATGCACTGTTCTTACCCTACACCTCTTACCTGAATGCACTGTTCTTAGCCTGCACCTCTTACCTGAATGAACTGTTTTTACCCTACACCTCTTACCTGAATGAACTGTTCTTACCCTGCACCTCTTACCTGAATGAACTGTTCTTACCCTGCACCTCTTACCTGAATGAACTGTTCTTACCCTGCACCTCTTACCTGAATGAACTGTTCTTACCCTGCACCTCTTACCTG
>JAOYMR010000026.1:17169604-17181193 GCA_025802075.1 Tenebrosternarchus preto
CCTCTTACCTGAATGAACTGTTCTTACCCTGCACCTCTTACCTGAATGAACTGTTCTTACCCTGCACCTCTTACCTGGATGCACTGTTCTTACCCTGCACCTCTTACCTGAATGCACTGTTCTTACCCTACACCTCTATTATTCAGTCCAGAAATCACAATGAAATCACATTGATGTTTTAAGGAAATTAATCACGTAGAAAACTTGAATAGCTTGATTTTTTAGCGAGATTAAAAATAGTACGTAATAGTAAGAAAAGGCACCAGCATTCATATGTTTTGGTTGCAGGAAAATGTGAATGCACAGCAATTCAAATGCTTTTCACAGAATAAAATTGTATAATAAAATTACATATGATCAGTGGTTATTCATAATTCATAATTTCATGTTGATTTTTTTTTTGCTGTAGATTGTGTGAATGCAAATGATGCTACTTTTTAAAAATACACTGAAATGACTGTCATCAATTATGAGGAGATTTTGTGCGCTATAATATCAATGATCAGAAGAGCAGTAGGTCCAGATGGTTTTGTAATTGAAATGGTGAAGGTTACCAGGACACTGGGACACTTATATATTACAGCTTTTATAACATCCTATTCTAAATCCAGAGGTATTCATGTGGAGTTGATCCTCATTTTGCAGCTATAACAGCTTCCACTTTTCTGGGAAGGCTCTCTATAAGATTTTGGAGTGTGTCTGTGGGAATCTTTGCCTATTCATCCAGAAGAGGATGAATGTTGGATGAGAGTGGATGGCTCGCAATCTCCATTTTTGTTTATCCCAAAGGTGTCCGATGTGTTTGAGGTTAGCTCTCTGTGAAAGCCAATCAAGTTCTTTCATACTAAACTCACCCAATCGTGCCTTCCTGGACTTTGCTTTGTGTACTGGGACACATGCTGGAAGATCTTGCCCAATCTGTTTCCACAAAGTTGGAAGAATACAATTGTAGAAGATATCTTTGTATGCTGAAGCATTAAAGATTTCCCTTCGCTGGAGCAAAGGGTCATAGGCCAACCCCTAAAATACATCCCCATAGCATTGTCTCTCCACCACTAAACTTGTTGGCACAATGCAGTTGGCACATTTCAATGAGACAGGTAACTTTCTCCTGCCATTTGCCAGACCCAGATTCATTGTTTCCACTGCTCTAGAGTCCAGTGGCATTAGTTATACCTCTCCATCCAGCACTTGGCATTGTGATTGGTGATGTAAGGCTTGCATGAAACTTCTCGCCTATGGAAACCCATGCCATGAAACTCAGCGCGCAATTTTTGTGCTGACATTAATCCCAGAAAAAGTGTGGAACTCTGTAGTTGTTGAATTAGCAGATTGTTGGTGAATTTTACCTCAGAACTCAGTGACCTCACTCTGCAACTCTACACGGACTGCCATTTCATGGCTAAGTTGTTGTGGTAACTAAGAGGTTCCACTCTTCAATAATGCCTCTCACAGCTGATCATGGAATATCTAGGAGGAAAGAAATTTCATGAACTTACTTGTGGCAACACTGGCATGAACAGTGGAATTTAATAAGCTTGTTAAAACAACCTATTCTTTTCACAAATGTTTGTAAAGGCAGACTGCATGGATAGATGCTTGACTTTATACACTTCCTGAGATGCTTGAGAGGCATGTACCAATATCTTTGTCCAAAGTTTAGTGTGAAGCCAAAGTATACCCAGTATACAGGAGTGGTGGCATAAATAATTGTATAGGAAATTATTGAGAAATTCCATTTCATAAATGTGTATGCCTCGCCAGTCATCAGATACAGAGCAATACAATAAGATGGCCAAGAGAAGAACTGGAAGCTGCCCTTGTCAAGACCAGAAAACTCTTCATAATACAAGTTTTTCTCTTAAGATCCAGCATCCAAAGACCGTATGCCAGTTAGGTCAGCAAAGTGTAAGACCCATTGTCCAGGGAGAGGCACAACATATACTTGAATACATCCAAGAATTGGTTCCTAAAGATGAGCTGATGTGGGTCTGCCTCAGATAGATGGTCTGGACATGGTCACCATGGAAGAGTGGAGGTGTCATTGCAGGATAAATCCCTCCATGGAATGTACCTCTGACAGATAGCAGAGGTGGTTGATGTAAGGAAAGTCTCCAACAGAACCCAGGAATGATATAACCAATCTCAGTCCAGAAGAGTGTAATCCTAGGAACAGCAAAGATACTGCAACACACACTCAAACCCTCAGGCCTGTGGTAAAAGGCCTGAGTGTGAAGCAGAGAAAAGATATGACCACCCACTGAGAGGCGGAAACATGAACTATGTGTACTGTCTCACATACATTCCTACGTTTTAAAAAAATCCTGTCTCATCCTTCCAGCGGGTGATCGTGATCATATATTTTTTACCCCACACTCAGACCTTCTACCAGACACCTTGGAGTTTCTGGGAGTGTGAAGTTCTAGTGCAGTGTTTTCACTGTCATGTGTTTATTTTCATACATTGACTCTATCTTGATGATAAACTTAGACACCGGCCTAGTTGTACTAGTATAATAATAACTTCCATGTACAAGAAAGTACTTCTGTAAGTCGCTTGGGACAAAATAATTTGCTAAATGCTGTAAATGTAAATGAGAAAGAACTCAGTTCCATAGTTAAATACTTGTCTGTCTTCCTTAGTGCAGACCAACTCACTGTTCTGCAGAGTTTTAATTTTGTTTTTGCTCTAGCCATCCAGTTTATGAAGGATTAGATAAAGAGAGGATGAGCTGAATCAAGAGTGATAGGGGTAGGGGAATCTTGACATTGTGCTGGGCGGTGGGATCCAAGGACTGTGGTAGAAAATTGCTGTGGTAAAAGTTGTTCACTTTGAGGAAAACAGTCAAATTAATCATATTGTAATGAGTCAGTGAAACCTCTACCATTCAGGGAGCTTATTAGGCTTTCTTGAAACTGCAAGGTTTTAGACTAGCAATCAGTTTGTACCCTGCACAGTGAGGTGGACACCTTATAGTTCCAGGCTTGTAGGATAAGGTGTCCTGTATCCTGTTCACTGATTGTGTCTGCAGTATGAATGTAAGTCAGTCACAAACTTTTTTTTTTCGGTTTACATGCAGCATAAGGAGGCTTAACTGCTTCAGAGCTTCTCTGCAGAGAGAAAGAAGGAGAGAGAGGTGGAGAGAGAGAAAGAGGGAGAGAGAGGGGGAGGGAGAGAGAGAGGGAGAAAAGGGAGGGGGCATATCTATGAATCTGAGTGCATGTGTGTCACTGCGTCTGTAGGAGGCTGCACAACTGAAATCACATTAAGACAAATGGATCAGTCCAGGAGATGTCAATCAACCGTTGAGCAAAGCATTCTCGTGGAAAATGGAACAATAACTCTGCTCTAACTCACTGAGAGACAGCGTGCAGACCCTTCAGTGCCAGCAGGGGAATGTTTCAACCGGTGCAATAAGAGTTATGCAGTAACCACCAGTGTCACACACGGTGTATTAACACAGCATGTTCTAGGATGCTGTGTGTTTACCACAGAGCTACTGCACAATATGTCAGTTGTTAATCGAATATACACAACATAATGAGGGAGCACTATAATTGCATTTGGGAATGTGTCTGTTGCATCAAAATGAGGTTATAAACAGTTATTCAGCAAACAAATTGCAGGCATTGTGAGATTAATTGATCCTGTACCCTTCTTTTTCAACAGTGTTCTTGGGTATAGATGCTTAATTTGCATATGTAGTCCCAATTATGGAAGGCTGTAATCACTGCTAATGTCCATATAATGCAGTTTTACTTTGCAGTAGCTGTTGGGAGAAGTGTGTTGTCAAAGTAAGATGAAACATGAATAGGTATCTTGGACTGCAATCTTTGGGTTTTAATACTGGGTTTGTTTAGGGACGGTACTGTAATGTTTAGTATACTATGAAAAGCAATAAACATTTTACGAATATCACATGCACATTATATACATTATATCTATTGTTGGCAGTGTGCAGTTAATTATTTTGAACTAGAAATACAGGCAAACATAATCTGTGGGCAGTGGTCCAATAATATTCATAATACGATGTATACAAAATTGGATACACGACTGGCAGTGTTGGCTATGCAGTATATTTTCAGGAAGGGTGATATTGGGTAGAGAATGCTGTGAGCTGGACTGCTAACAGTGTTGGGCTGGATAATGGGTTCTGCTCAGCAGGTTGTGCTTGTCAGAGAGGCACATGCACTCTGCTGACTAAGGTTATTCCTTTATGTTTTATCTGCCCTGGTATCTGATGACAATAAGCATTTCTACTCATACATGCTTTTTAGCCTCTGGACAATGCACACGCACATACATGCACCCACAATCTCCAACAGTATTCATTTTCTTAATCTACAATATGAAGCGCTGGAGGTATGGGGAGTGAGTGCTGTTTTATAGCAGTGAGGACTGAATCTGTATTTATAAATCAACTTTATGCCTTGCAAGAAAAAATAAATACAATCCAGCAACCCAAAAAGACAGTACATGAAACATAAATTGGTATGATGCTGTCTGGATTTTCACTAGTTTTTAAGTTTAGCTTTTAATATGTTAATTAAACTATTACCAGAAAGGGCAGGAAGAGTCTGATGCGTTTGGATGCGTTTCAGCGCACGTGTTGGCCTGGATTCAGTGCTGTGGCTGTGAGTTGGTCAGTCGGCAGGTTGTCAGTGGCCGAGTGCTGTGTTGCAGAGTGTCTGCTACTGATCCAGCATGCTGAGAGCACAGAGAGGGAAGGCAGCCCGCTATCCAGCCACTGAGGTCAGAACACTTTCCCCCTGTTTGTCTACTCACCCAGACCACTTCACTCCTTGTCGTGACTTGCATCCAAACTCCATTAAAGGGTACTAGGTGTTGTGTTTCATATTTGTGATTGCAGGATAGTGCAACGTAATGACACATGTAATGAGTATTTTAATCAGTTCACCTACAGCTCTCTCCAGTCGAATTTTCAGGCATTAGCTCACATAAAAAACAACCTGATGGGAGCCTACTAGATTCAGAAAACTGAAAATTGTTTTGAATTACCTGTTGTCATTATTATTCTGAATAGTTTTCATCTCATTATTTAATTCATTAATTATTAAAATTGTTGTGATGTAATGAGTAAGAGGTATTACTTTGGCTGGATTTTATTAGTGTATGCATGATGTGTGATACAGTTTTGAATCACAAAACTAATAGTATCGAGGCCTAATTTTGTTGTTTGAGATTTGTTACTGATTGTTTATCTCCTAGGGTATTTTGTGTGTGTGTGTGTGTGTGTGTGTGTGTGTTTGGAAAGCACAATGGTAGAATTTACCAGTGTCTGTCCCAGCAGTAATGTCAGCGCAAGTCTAGAAACATATCTGTATTGCCTAAAGAGATCACCAGTGGTAGCCTGGCTAACAGCAACTAATGTGGCAGCAACTACAGAAATACAGTGATATCACATTTTCTCTGCTAGAATTTTTATTTGACCCTTTTCACATTTAATTTATAACATCAGCAATACTTAGTATGATTCATTCTTCCTGGCCCATTTAATAGCATTTTACCACTAATTATCTACAATATGTGAAATAGCATTAACCAGCATGGACTTCTATTGTAGTCCATAAAGTATGCAACTATAAATCACTTGCTGACATTTTCTGATAAAGCTCATCAATAAAACTAAAAAAAAAAAAAACCCACAACTTAAAACATGAATAAGCATCGCCAATTTATGCAAGAGTATCGAATTGGTTTATCTATGGAAAACAGTTAGAAAGGTCTCTCTGTTGCTTGGGTTTGTAGTCCTGGGCTGATTTCAGGCCACATGAGTGAACAGCCCATTATCTTTGTTGCCAGTTCCTATCTGTTCTGAAGTCAGCATAAGGCTCTTTAAACAGTGTTTTCACTGCATCATCACACCCCCTTTGGTAACTTCATAATAACGATCAATAATCAGTGTGCTCAGTAAGCAGAATAATTTGCAACAACGTGATTCTTATTCTAAGGAGTAAAAAGCTGGTTTAGACCCTATGTCCAGTCATTCCTGTTTGAAAAAAACAATAACAACAATGAAGCGTCAGGAGGTTATTTTGATCTTCAGGGTTTATTTGACCACATACTGTTCTGGGTCTTCTTTTAGCTGTGTTTGCCTCCTGTGATTTTGGCACATGTGGAGAAGAGATTACTAGAACTTCACTCTGTTATAGTTTTCTCTGTTATAGTTTTTTTTTGTGTGTGCCTTTAGAGGTCAGTTACATTATTCACACACTCACCAGGTTGTTTAGCAGAATTGCAGTGACCGATATCGATCCACAGGTTTGTTCCATCTGTGTTAGCTGCCGTAGCTAAGGGTTACGTTGTGTAGCCCCTGAACCTTAGGTTAAGGTTACTTTGTTTTATGTACTTTCACATAGACCTAGTACACTGGTTTGTTGTAAGTAAATTGTCTTGCTTCAACTGGTAATAGAGAGACTGATGACGAGGATTTTTACAACTCCATCTCCAGTTGTTTTTACTGTGGGTCTAAATATTTTGGCTGTTTTGGGTTGTTGACATTGGTCAAAAGTGAGTTTTTTTTTTGTGAAGTCATGTTGTTGTTGTTGTTGTTGTTGTTGTTTTGACCACCTCATGCTCTTCAGGATGACAGGTAATGCATCTACCCAGTTCAGTCCAGTGTCCTGACATGTTTTTGCCAGTCTGGATTTGATTGTCTATTTTGTTCTTTCTATCTGTCTTAATGAATGTGGGTGTGGGAGGTACAAGCAAGTATATCACATCTTGTGAGTACTTCCCATGCTAAATGTTTAGGAACTGTTTTTGCATCATTGAGGTTGGATGGAAAAGCACCCACCTATCTAGACATCTGTCTGCTACTACTAGGCAGTATATTTTCTGTTGCTTTCTTTCTGTCACTGGCTCTTTCTACAAAAAAAACCCCTACAACAAACACTAAATAAATGTACGTGACCATAGCAAAACTTAAACCAAATACAGGCTAGTGCTTGCTCTCTAAGCTAGCATGATTATACAAAGAAAGAATCTGAGCACACAACCTCTCTAGTCCTTCTCTTTGCAAGCTGCACATTCAAGAAGAACTTGGTTCAACACCCAAGTGCAGGCAAACATGTAACATCCTTCCTGGGATTTATGTCCTCTGCTGCCTCCTTCATGGGTCTACCAAGGGCCACCATTGGCTACTCCATTCAATTAATCCATGGGAAAGGATAAGAAAACCCAGCACCAAAGAGGGTTTTCCTAAGGGTCACCAGTTGCTACTCTGTAAGCACCCAAATAAGCTATGGGAAAATAGGGAACACATCACAGAAAACAAGCAACAGCAAAACACTGACATGTCACAATCACAAGTAAGATAAAAACCAATGTTGTTCAATATATTTTATTTCTCCCCTTGCTGAGTGGGTCACTGTGTAAGCTGCTCAGTACAGGAAAGGCAATACATTTCACTTGTGCCACCACTTTCCCTTGACATTATATTTCGTAAGATGGCTGTTTGTCATAAGCAGGGTCCCACCAAATCCATGGCCATGAAAATCCTGTCATGGATGGTGAAATCAGCCTTTTCCTGTGAAATACACAATTTTACATGGAATGAAGGGAAATAAGCAAAACATTTTTATCAGATATGTGATTTATGTGAGTTGCTATGGAGATGAGTCACATAAGAACATTATGTGGGGGATTTCCAAAAAGTAATGGACTGATACATATTTTGACCTTCATAAGTTCTCCATTTTATTTATAAACACTGACATTCCTGGTTTTGATAAAAGTTTCATTGGAATTACAAACATCGCTGTTTTGTTCAGGAAATTGTTTGAAGCTCGCTAATCTAACCTTAGCATAGTGCTGTCTATTGAAAGAAAGACACATCAAAACATGGGCAGGAATTTTCATTTCAGTGGGAGAGAATGAAGGCCAACACTGTCTCCTGATGTTCAATGCTTACCACTCAGCCACTCTGAGATAATCAGGGTTATTAAGGCAATTAGCTTAGCATGACAGGCTAACCTGGCAAGGCTAAGTTACTATCATAGTTCATCAGATCACGTAGATGTGTAATTTATTAATAATTATCTTCTAAAAGCTTTGAAATCCGTTATGTGCAGCACATAAGCACCCATGAGCTTCGTGTCCACAGGTGCAGAGTCTGGAGATTTTTATTAAAGGGAGGAGAAAGGGGGCAGAGACCTTCCCTTTAAAGAGCTTGTCCAGGGTTCATGAAGAGGGCTTCATTCTCCCCTTTTCACAGGAGATGTGCTCTCTACTCCCTTCCTCTCTTTTCCTCTACTTTTCATTGCCTTCCATAAGCCTCTGCTCTATTATTGATTGTTAGAAAAAATGTTGGCAATCTTCTTAGTGTCTACATTGTTGGGTGATGTTATGGAGTGTCGTATATAATTTATCTTGCTCTTTCTCTCTCTACCTCCTTTACTTCTAGCTGTTCTTTAAAAAGAAAGAACTGTTGCTGAGTGTGTAAGCATATTATGAGTAATTTCCCTGGGAAGCAGTTACTGGGTCTGTACGCCTAGGCATGTCTGTACATAGTACCATGCAGGAGATAACATGTGTAGGGCACTTTAGCTAAATAGGCTGCCCCATCTTATTAGTGAAGGTTAGTGGTTTATAGCTAAGGATTAGGGCTTTATTTCTTTCTTTTCTTAGATACTGCCTTTACTGTCTCCCCAGCACTAGACAAAGCATGTTATGTGTGTTTGAGACCTCTGAACCAATATTCATTGCTTTGCCTAATTACGACCAAGTGTGTTTTTATTCCTCCATACAGTCAGGATGGGGAAGTCAAGTGTAAGGGCTCTGTGGGTGTTTTCCCATTACAGCCAGGGTCATAAAATCCATAATGTTTGAGAAACTAGGTCCATGAAAGTAACCAATTTTTTGTTCCATGAATTTAGTAGGGTTCCTGTTTATATCAGTCTTGACCATTCTTTGGGGATGGCTAAGTGGTGCAGATCAATTAAGCCTGCAACACTTAGCCATGGTCGGAGTTTCAAATCTTGCAACCATTTCTGGCAAAAATCCATTTCAAGCAGCTTTATTTGTAGCTTGGTCCATAGCTACATTGCTCCTCGTGGTAACGTCAGCTCCACTCTAATATCTAATGTATTTCTGGTTGCCTTCCTCTGGTGTTAGCAGCCATGGTACTATGACCGCTTACATATTAGATCATTTATTATTTCCCATTTTGCTTATTTCAGCCAGCTGTTTCTTTAACAGTATGGTTGACATTCAGAGTCTTGTTTCTTCGGTCTATTTCAGTTGATGTGATAGATAACGTATATTTTACTTTAGGCCATGGTTTCTTGTCCAGACCCAGTTCAGTTCCTCTTTAAGAGCCGTTATTAGGGTTTTTATTAGGAACAGTAGGAACAGTGCTTAAGTTGTGTTCCTGTGGTCCCACAGATCACCTTTCTCTTGTTTTGGTTTGCCTTTGAAATCCATAAATTGACATTTAGCCAAATTGCAGTGGTCCCTATCAGAGGGGGAATGATATTAGGTTTCTCTATTAGGTTTCTCATCATGATGGTAATATGGGATTCTTCATGGGATTATTCTCTTCTTGGTCTTTTGTTGCATGATTTTCTCTGGTTAATGATTTAGTTTAGGCGGTATATGCAGTATAGATGTGATGTACCCTTTTGCATGCCACCTACAATTCAACATTATGATATTGGTATCATAATAGGTATTAGGTATATTACACATATTAGGTATTATGTTTGTCATTTTCCTATAATTTCCAAAGCCTGTTTGAATTTCCCTTGAGCCTCAGACAATCAGCACTCAGCAGTCTTACAAATAATGAACTGAAACTTATCAGTTTCCCTGGAACCTATCAGAAATGGAAGAGAGAGAAAGCTAAAAAGAAATATTCTCCCAGTTCCACAAAGGCAAGTGTTAGTGCTATATAGAAACAAGCTTTAGAGAGGCATAGCCATCTTTCAAATCCTCTGAGTGGGAGCATATTGGACCCAGCATTCAATACAATGACAAGAGGAAGAAGTCCATAAACAAATACAGTCTGCAAGCATTGCTTTGCCGCTGTTGGCTACTCAAGTGTAAACACTTCTAACATGATGTTTTATTTACGTTACCAACACCCAGCAATATAGCCTTGCAGGTGGTGCAGGGGGTGTCCCATGTCTTAGCAGATACAGTCTCTCTTCGAACAACAATTTGTTTTGCAAATTCAGTAAAACAAAGTGTGAACTGTATGAAATATGGAGCTACTAAAACCTCATATGTCATTTAGTTGTATGTTTTCCCAAAGCAGAGTATTATGCAGATTTTTTGTGTATCAAAAATCATCAGAATCGCCAAGTTCAGTTATTACTTCCTTTCCATCTGACATTGAAATAAGCTGCTGATAGGAGGTGCTGATTAGCTGAGTGATTCTGGAGACAAAATGCCTTAATTAGCAGTTTTGTTTTGTTTTTTTTTACAGAAAACTAGATGTGAACGTAAAGGGAACACAATTCTGCAGATAGATGAATGTTTGTTTTTGATTGTTGAGATAAAGACTTGAATTTGGAGAATTCTGTGATTGCAAGACCAGCGTAGTGAGAGTGTGAACGCATGTGGAAGCAGTGAAGCTTGCCACAGGAAGAGATCACAGAAAAGATTTGACAATTTGATCATTAAACCACAACGCAGATAAGAACCTGTCCACATTATCCATCCTACTTGAATACAACCAGTTGGGTAACAATTCACTTGACAGTCACTGGAGAAAGCTAAACTCTCTGAAGATTCTCTAAGCTACTCTAATTGAAAAACGTTGTCACAAATATACACTTCAGGGATCTCACACTATTTTTTGACATTCCCTTTTATTTTACTCAAGGAGTGTTTTTTTTTTTTTTGCACAAAATTATATGCGCTTCTCTATTGAAACAAGCCAGTGAATGTGTTACCCAACTATGATTTTTCTCCTATTGTGTTTTAATGAAGGTAAACATCTCCTTCGAACTTAGATGCATGCTAGTACTTTATTGGTATTACTAGAAAGAGCAAGGGTTCTACACAATAAATAGCAGCTGCAGTGGTAGCAAGGACAGAGCTTGTCTTTTCAGGAGGCAGTAAGTAGGAAAAGTAAGTCTGGACACAGGCTACAAAAAAAGAGAGCTTGCATTAACTGAATACATGGACCTGTAAATGGAACCTTAGTAAAAAAAATATAAGATGGTAAACATGCAATCATGCTGTAAACATTGGTGATGCTTTATAGAAAGCAACAGCAGTGAAGGTATGTGAATGTTGATGTATTTATTTGATTTCGGCCAAAAATATTTTTGTGCAGTACCAAGAAACATGGGATGTAATTGAATGCAACAGGAACGTTCTAAAAAGACTCACATGTAACCTAAGCAGAGATGTGGTAGTGTACTTTTAACCAGCAAAAAAAAAATTAAATAAAAATGACCAGAAAATGTGTATAACTTATTTAATAAATGTAAAAGGACACGCTATAGTTTTGCAAATAACAATTCTTGGCTCTGTGGAAGCTGTTTTGCAGAGTTGACCATGCATGTCCAGCACCTGTGCCATCCACTGAAGCTCTGCTGTACTGGGACTGTTCATAGG
>JAOYMR010000026.1:17192929-17202987 GCA_025802075.1 Tenebrosternarchus preto
CCTCATTTCTGCAGAGATTTGACCAGATTGTTTTGTTGTTATATTGTGTATTGTAGAAAATGCTTACTTTTGTCTCAGGGCAATGTTGTTCTTATATGTAAAATCTTACATAATTAATAGTTATGACCTGTCCTGACCAACTTTTTTTGGAACATTTTTTTGGAAGGAGTCCATAATCAGAATGTAAATGAGTGTGTTGTTGGTGATACATTGCATATTTACTAGTTGATTATTAATACAGTGTATATAAATTGTGTACATACATTCAGCCCCACATTTCTAATTCAGGCTCTTCTTATTTCTCTTGCTTTGTCCCACTTGTTTTCTGCCGTCTCATCTCTGTTTTAAAACAGTCATACATTTGTAATCTTAGCATGTTTGCATCTACAGTAAATCTTAGTTGGGGCAAAGAACCTTTAAATAATGTGCAATGCCTTCAGTTTCACACCCTCTCTCTACAGAAAGGCCTTGTAGTTGCTAGAGGCTTGTGCACCTGCCAGCAGTAGTTTTCTGTCCAGTTTAATTGTGTGCAGATCTCTTAGCTTAGTGGTAGAGTAGAAAGGCCCTAAGGCCACGCTGTAGTAGCCTAGATTCAGTGCAGAGTGCACAGTAGCCCAATATAGTGGAGAGTACAGGGTGGTGGCATCTGTGCCCTGCCATAAATAATGACTTACACTGAGGGTAAATTACACTAATAAACTGAAGTTAGTTTCTTATACGAAACAGGAAACAGAACAAACCTTTGCAGTAAAGATTATATTTCCAGGTCATTTTGCTCTGTCGATCGATTGAAAATATTTTTTGCAGTAAGTGCTTATATGATCATTATTCTATTCTATTCTTTAGTAGTTTTCTTTATGTCTTCCTTTATCAGAGTTGGTGTGTAAAATTGGCTTAAAAAACTCTTTCTGCTTAAAAGAAAATGTCTTCCTTTGTTAGACTCCATATTATCTGTTACAGCCCCCCCGCCCCCCCCCACACACACACATATACAACACACACACACACACACACACACACTCAGACCATATGTACTCCTCGCCTCCTCTTTGAGAAGCTGCAGATGTTTGATGCAGTTCCAGCATGTCTTAATTACGTCTCCTTTAATGACTGCTGGCTGCCCCTTTGCTTCTTTTCCTTCTCGTAAGTCCTGTTTCTCCTGCTGTTTCTCCTCCTCCTCCCTCCTCCTCCTTTTTCTGATGGTCATTTAATCACTGTGGCTCAACACTGCTGTGGACAACTGGAGTGTGTAATCACTGTGGCTCAACACTGCTGTGGACAACTGGAGTGTTTAATCACTATGTTGGCCACTATGATAAATATGCACAATAATCTATTGCCCATTGTGGCGTTATCGATAAACCCACAATCATATTTTTGTTTTTATTTTAGCATCCAGGCCATTCTGTTACTGAGAGAAAAGAGTATAATACAAAACTGTACAGACTGTACATATTTTTTATTTATTCTTGAACTTAGTGAGCATGAACTGAGTGAGCAAGAGGGTACATGTGGGTGTTTTCGTGTAAGTGTGCGTTTGTGTGCGAGGTACACACGTGTATTTTTATTAGTGTGTGAGGTACACACGTGTATTTTTATTAGTGCATCTACTCTGTTAGGTCAACTTTTATCCCACTGCTGTTACATGAGAAGCACTTCTGCTCTTGTTTGTTGTAAGTTCTTGTTAAATTATTTAAAGGTAATGTGTCTCATGAACTACTTGACTTCACATTGCCTCTATTAAAATGTTTTTTTTGTTGTTGTTAATATTTAAACTATTCTAATAGATTTGTAATGATTTTAGTTTTGTCTAACAAGGCTTGTGTCTCTGTGGATCACTCTGTGGAAATAAACTGACACTAACTTTTGTCTATTTTCTCACCAATGCACAGAAAAAAATCACTGTTGAACACTTTAGTCTATATACATATTAATATGATTATGTAAAGAAGCATTTTGTGAAGTGTTTGTGATGTTTTGTTCTGCTTATACCAGGCATGGAACATTTTTGTTTATTAATTGCTAGCTTAGTGCTAACTACAATAGCCGTGGTAGAGATTAATCAGCTCGGTAATTGAGCCTGAAAAGAATGTATACAATAAGATGTTCTGGAGCTTTCCTTACATTTACAGCATTTGGTTGATGCTTTTATCCAAAGTGACTTACAGTTGTGACTAATACATCTTGAGCAGTTGAGGGTTAAGGGCTTTTGCTCAGGGGCCCAACAGTGGCAATTTGGTAGAGGTGGGGTTTGAACCAGCAACCTTCTGACTACTGCCACCACCTCCTTCATGTAGTGTCATACACCTATAAACAGTAAAAAAAGTACTATTGATGATGTCTGAGTGAATGTTGATCCTGCAGAATGTTTTTCCAAGCCCTCTCAACTATTGTTGCTGGAACACAAGTCTAAGTGTGCTCAATCTTTACAGAGTCTGCAGCAGAATAACCAAATAAGAACAATGGAACAATGGTTGAGTCTCCTAATAGAAGCTGACCTAAGAAACACTTTTGTCTCCTTCCTTGGTGAACAAGAATTTATTTATCTGACAAAACGCTTACAGTGACCTGCTGAACACGACCAACTTCCTCTGAGATGAGAGGCTTGATGAAGTGGTTGTCCCTGCTACTGAGTGCGGGGTTAAAGAGATGTTTCTTGAAAGCTATTTGGTGATCCAAGCAGACATAAATCCTCTGAGTATAAATGCTGCAGTTGGTTATAACTAATCTTGAGCTGTCTTAGAGGGTGATTCCTGTAGGTAGTCCTGACTGTGGCACTAGCATATTCTTGGGCTATTTGCTATCCAAGGAAGCAATCAATCAATGGTGCCAGCCTATCAAGTAGTTCTTGAAAAATAGCTAAGTTTTCTGTTTTGAATGTGGAAAGGTACACATGGTGTACATTTTTTTTGTCTTCTTGACTGTGAATTCCAACTAAGCTCTCTGGTTGATCAGGGCTTGGTTCTGTGTGGGTAATGCTAAAGTTGCAAGCCTCAATGTTGATGTGCTTCCTCATAGAAAATGCAGGCTGCCTCACTGTGGAAAATGTCAGTGCACCTGAGGTTGATTTGTGATCCTGTGTCAAGTAGTGCATTGACATTCAGGTGGTCTTCAATAAGAATGTGTGTATTGGTTATTATTTTTCTGAACAAGGTCGCCTAAGAATTGCAAAAGTGTGGAACAAAAAACGGAAGGAACTGACAGTGAAAATGTGCTCTCACAAGAGAGTTCCTTTTCCCAATTGGGGGATGGTGGAGAAGGTTCCCACCCTAGTCATGCAATTGGTGGACCATCACTGCCCTCATGAGGGTATTCTTCACAGTCCTTTACTGATGCCTTGGTGTAAGAATCACTATCCTTTGACATTCAGTTGTGTCCTTGAGAAGCTGAACTTCTGACCTCAGTTCAAAAGTGTCCTGTGACTAACTCTCTGCATTTCTGACTTCGTAGTGGTGGTCCTGTGTGTGGCTACCCTGATTCTGGGTGTAAAATCTGTACTCTCTATCCAATATCTTGTTATTATAGAAGGAGAAGTGGTGGCTAGAATACTTATGCTGAATGCATGATTGGGATTGGCCAGCCCCTTGGACTGGTTTTGCCCATCGTTCCACCTATTTTGTCCTCTCATAGCATGATGGATGGTTTAGACTAACACCACAGCATGGATTGCCGTTAACTGGTGCTGCATAGCCTGCCAGCTTTAAGGGCGATCTCAAAGTTACTAATCACCAAAGAGGGATTCGTATTCATTGTGTGGAGTGTCATAAAGAAGTGAAAAGTGGAGTTCTTTCATGTGTGGAGTGAAAAGTGAAAAGGACACATGAAAGAAGAATATTGTTGATGCTCGGTTAGGATCTTTCGAAGTCAAAAGTCTGTAATTGTATTGTAATAGTATTGTACTAAGGTGCCTCCATAATGTTCTAATGGTATGAATAAAGGAAATTCTCCAGAACCTGTTCTGAAAACAATCAAAGCACATGCAATACAAACCTTTATAATCAACCCTCGTACTACAGTTAAACAAGCCTCTGCAACGTTATGACAATGTGCATCAAAGAAACATTCCAGAATGTACAAGGGATACAATCACAGCACACACTGCACCAAACTACGTAATTCATCTTATTCATTAATACAGCTAAATAAGCACTGAATATCACCATTATTTGACAGCTAACACCAAGCATATTCACTAGCAAATAACATATTCAATATTGTAACTTAGTTCTGCCCAGATGTACTTACTTGGTGTAGTTAGTCCTTTTTGTTCATGTCTTGTGCAGTAGGCCAGGATGTTCTTGGTGTGTGGAGAGGTCTCTTTATCTACGTTGAAGCAAAAGTCCCACTGAAACACTCTGTTTTTCATACATTTTATTGTTCAGCTGCCACTCAATGGGAGGTTTACCTCAATGGTTGTATCACTGATTTATTCCCAGGGAAAAGTGTAGTTGACTCACAGAGTCTGGACATCGATGAATTACTTTACTAGTGATTAGTAAAATAACAGATAAATGCCTTAAATTCCATGGAGAACAAAAGTGCAGAACAAAAACCATATATGTGCATATCTCCTGTAGCTGTGACTGTACCAGTCCCAGAAGAACACCCCATTATCCATAGAGGCATGATACATAATCTGTATGTGTGTGTGTGTGTGTGTGTGTGTGCATGTATGTGTGTGTGTGTGTGTGTGTGTGTGTGTGTGTGTGTGTGTGTGTGTATTTGTAGCATGGTGGTGCTGAACATTGTTAACATTAATTATGACTTGCGCTGTACTTTTGAAACCATTCTTGCAGTTCCTGTGGGTGGTATGGTAGGGAATGTTAGTGCTTGTTTTTAAGCATCCAGTGTCAGCTGCTGATAGGAAAGGCTGTTTGTGGCTTCTGATAGGTCAGAGTTGGGTGTAGTGGGGGCGTGGCCCTGTGCAGGTGTTTGCAGTGGAAGCTGCTGTTGGAGTTGTGGATTCAGAGCTCTTTCTGATCAGGTTCATTTAGCACGGATCTATTTGAACCGCTGTGATTAGGATAAGTGTTTCACACCATTCAATGCACTTCACTTTAGAAAAGAGAAAGCATGTAAATGTTCCAGATATCAATGTCGTTTTAAAATTGGTCAGTAATCAGAGTAATCAAAATAGTTTCTGAGTTCACAAGTTAACCGCCAATAAGATTGGTTTTCTATTTTTCTATTTTTCAGTTTCACCCCAGAAAAAGACAGATTAGGATAAAGTAAGATTAGGATTAAAAAACAAATGTCTTGCTAAAACATGACAAAAGGAAGATGATGGGAAATGGGAAATATTGTAGTGGAGGAAGTTTTTTTTACGCTGGACAGTGAAATGCTAATATCAGCGTCATGAATGAATGAATTGAAGGCTGAATTGTCACTGTATGAAATGAACGGAAGGCTGAATTGTCACTGTATGTAATGAACGGAAGGCTGAATTGTCACTGTATGTAATGAACGGATGGCTGAATTGTCACTGTATGTAATGAATTGAAGGCTGAATTGTCACTGTATGTAATGAACTGAAGGCTGAATTGTCACTGTATGTAATGAACGGAAGGCTGAATTGTCACTGTATGTAATGTCCATGGGGACTCTGGCCATGTTTAACATCATAATGTGATTCTTAGAAGAACTGACTCAGACTGTTGTGATTTTGAAAAGGATCGTCTCAACAAGACTCTCCACGGCTTTGGGATGAGACTCGTTTGTTGTTTGCATTGCCGTTTTAGTACTGTGCTCATGTGGAGTCTTCTCACCATGTGTTCATTGTTTGGCATGTCATGTTCACTGATGCATTTAAATGGTAAATGTCATTTTGAATTTTACAGAGCAAATCACAAGTGCCTGTCTTCTTGCTGGTTTGTCTTCTCCGCCACCCAGACATGCCGACAGAACGGCAGGCGGCTGTTTGTATGTTTCCCAGCAGTGGGTCAGATAGAAAGCAAGTTGAATCTGTGTAGGCTGAACATGAACGCTACATTTCTCTCTCGCTCGCTTTCCTGATTTCTAGGTTTGTCATGTCTTGTTAATCGTACCTCCAGTCCTGGGCCCAGGTGCATCGTGGGTAGAGGTGTGCCAGCACTGTGGATGAGATACTACACCAACCAGCATCGACTCTGAATGGCGCGTGAAATGACTCCAATGTACGACTTAAAGACAGCTTAGAACACGCACATCACACATCTCCATTCACACCAGGATTCTTTAGAAGCTGTTTACTGTTCTGTGTGAAGGCTTGTCATAAACCATTGAATTAGTTTCTGACAAAACGAATCTGCTGAAACTTGTATCAGAAAGCTTTTCAAATAATCAGGAACATTTTCAAAACACCACAGGATATGAGCTCTACATATTACTCTCTCAGCCATAAACGAACAAACACATAACCTTCTATGAAATCTACAAACTCGTGCTTCATACTTTGTTAATAATTCAATTCATCTGCATTCTTTTACTTCCTCTGTAACCTCAGTTTGAATTGTATGACCCTCAATTTTCCAATCATTTTTTTTTCTTGTCAGAAGAAACAAAATGAAACATTTCCTAAATTATGCAACCTGGCATCAGCTGTTATTTCTATTAACTAAATCTGTAACTTTACTATTAATAAATCTCTCTATAACTTTGAGCATTTTGTAAATTTATGTCACAGCTGAATAATAATCATATGAAATTACAGGCAGGTAAAGAGCTGTAGTGAATGAACGGCATCGAGGTCATGTGTGCTCCAGCTTCTATGGTCTCGAGTTGGACTCTTCCATGTTAGGGATGGTGTGGCACTCTGGTTCCTGCCCCCCCCACCAGGCTGCAGAAATGTGACCTGGAGGTGGACCAGCACAAACCTGCTCCTCATTCACTTCATCCACAAAGCCACTGTATAACCATAATCCACTTTTAGAATTTCAAGTTTTTAAGGTGTGAGATGGTTGTGGTTGGTTTTGATCTCAGCCAGCCAGGTAAAGCTGTAAACGATCATTTGTTTCAAGATCAAAACAAGACAGGAGAGAGTGAAACTGCACTGCAAGTGACACCATTACAGTGATTGTGGTTTTCAGCTGCCAGACAAGACTGCACATATCAAATGATGCCCAGTGATTCTTACTTCCTCCTCAGATTGGTTTAGCAGTGCACACATGCACGCCTCTCACACACACACACACACACTACACACACACACACACACACTACACACACACACACACACACACACACACACAGGACTCCTCTAACTCTGAGGCAGGCAGCCAACATTTCTTTTGTATTCCATCTCCATAACAACAGCTTGAGTGGTTCAGAGAGAGGGAGGTAGTGACAGAGTTTGCCGTTAACAGAGTGGATGGAGAAAGCGGCAGACACGGTAGAGCTCGGGAGCGCGTGTGTGTGTGTGTGTGTGTGAGTGTGTGAGTGCTTGTGTCAGACACTCGGAGGGTAGTAGAAGAGCTGGTTAGGAGTTGGGGGTGTGTGATGGGTAGGAGACTATCAAAGCGCAGTCATTGGAGATCAATTACCGCCACACATGGTGAGAAAAACGCAGCTTTTACTTCTTTTTGGCAGAGTAGACATGCATATATATATATATGTGTGTGTGTGTGCGTGTGTGTGAATGTGTGTGTGTGTGTGTGTGTGCCTTGCAGGACATGAGCCTGTGAAGTTACGTAACATTCAGTAAGCAGACAGAGGAAGTGTAATACTAGTGCTTCACTGCAGGTAGGTGAGAGAGATCCAGCATGAAGCTTCTCTTTCATTGATTGAGTGTAGATCTTCTCATTATGCAGGAATTTTATCACTTAGCAGCTGAAATTAGTAGAAGCATAGGTGTTAATTTACCCCTGCAACCGTTCATTATGAGGAGATAAAGAATGGCATATTCCATTACATGAGATAGTTGGAACCCTTCTGTGGTTTCGACACGCAGGAGTGGGTCGGCGTTATTAAGTGCAGTGTGTTGGGGAGACAGCTGGGAGTTTGGCTTCCCCCAGGAGCCGTGTGGGGTGCCGGGCGCTGGGTAAGGGCAGGGTTACAGTCTTACAGTCCTCTGCTTTGCTTCTGCTAAGGACTTTCAGTTCGCTCTGTCCTTGGGTTTTGTTACAGCAGCTTGTTCTCAGATCAAGAACTTAAAGGCTTTTTTTTTTTTTTTTTTTAATATATATATGCAGCAGTGCATCAGGAACGGTGTCCTAAAGGCAAGCAATTAAACGTCAGCACCTGAAACGGAAAAAACAAAACAAAAACGAGGGGCGTTTGGGTGTCTTCGATGAGGTCAAACTTTTTCTCTGCTAAATGTTTCTAAAGGGATTCGACTGCACACTCTTGTTCTGACTCTTGTGTTGTACAGGTGATTAGCACTCCGGGCATCTGAGCACACTGTCATCAGTAATGAGACTCCCGTTCGGCAGGTGTTAACGACACGTTATGTTGTGGGGTTTTTTTTTTCCCCCAGTCAGCAGTTCTTTAGCGGTTTCAGCAGGGAGGTGCAGGAGCCTGTGCTGAATGGCGTGCCAGAGATGAATACTCTCCTACTTTATTTGATTTCCTTTTGGATTACATTCCATCCCCTAAATGAGTCCTGGCATCACCCGAATGAAATGTAATGCGTTTTAATATTTGTGTCACTGCCTTCGGAGCTGAGAATATTATATTAATGCAGTGGGGCTGGTTTTGTTTCTTTTAACGTGTATTATTGTATATGATTATGTGTGGGTGAGAGAAAGAGAGAGAGAGAGAGAGAGAGAGAGAACGGTAGTGTGAAAGGCTAAAATTAAATTCCTACTGTACTGCGGGTTTAGTCTGTGCTTTTCCCACTTGAAATGACACTTGTACCTTTGCTTTTATCCCACTGTTACATTATTTAACCTCACATGTCTTTTCTCTCTCCTCCCTTGTTCTCTTTCTCTCTCTCTCTCTTCTTCTCTCCATCCCTCTCATAGGCCAACTTGAAGAAGTTCATGGAATATGTTCAGCAGAGGAGTACTGAAAAGGTATCAAAGTTTCTAGAGAAAGGGCTCGACCCAAATTTCCACGACCCTGAGACTGGAGGTGAGTCACAGAATCCTCACAGTGGAGAGACCTTTGTGATCAGAGAGCAGGGGGCAGTGTTTGCTTCCTGTTCCACTATCAGCCTTGGTGTCCCAGGAAGGTCTGTGTGTGCGTTGGTGGTGGTGGTTCATCTGGCATGAGTGTCTGTCGCTCTCTTTGCTTTTGAAAAGTTACATCCTGGTACGTAAAACAGCTACTTGTAAAGTAGTTCACTTTCATTTAATGTGTATTCAAATGCAGTTCTGTGATCGTGTATGTAGGTGTGAATATGCATGTAAATACAGATGCTGCCCTGATCCAGATCTTCATGCTCGTGTATAAGGGTACTCCTCCGTGTCTGACTCCGCCTACTTTTAAACTTGTGCCGTGACCTTTCTCTCATAACACATTTCTCTGAACTGTTGACCACACAGTGTGCAGCAGCTGAATTTATACTTTAGCACTCAGAGATACTTTTACTCAGGTAAATGTAAGGAAAAGACTACTCACTGCAGTTTGGATATCAAAGCATACTTTAAAAACAAAAGAATAATACCCCTGAGCCAATGGTATACCTTTATTTATCCTAGGTATATAAAAATATTGATCCTATGTACATATGAGTACAGATAAATGTGACACAAGGCTATTTGAACCCATAACTTTCTAATTAAAAACACAAAGTCCTGCCCACTAGGCTGCCACTGGCACCGAACTGTATCAATAAGACATGCTTTATTACAATTCTGGACAGAATGAGGAAGAAAAAAGTTCTGCTTGGATGACCCAGACTGATCACGTTGGACCTCTGCCAATGAATGTTATGGAGGCCAGATCACTTTTTATGCAAATTTGTTCACATTTATTCAGGATTATTCATGCAATTGTTTGCAACTGATTAAATATGACCTCTGTGAGGGGTAATGGACAGATGAAGGTGTGTGTGTGTGTGTGTGTGTGTGTGTGAGTGTGTGTGTGTGTGTGTGTTTATATAAGAGACACAGAGTAGAGAAAGAGGTATATTTAAAAATATA
>JAOYMR010000026.1:17265868-17277532 GCA_025802075.1 Tenebrosternarchus preto
CCCCCCACCCCTCATTCTCTCCTTGTCACTTCAGCTCTATGTCTCCAGGCAAAGAACATCCTTTGCAGTGTGACTCAGTCTCACACACCTGCCTGTTCTCTCAGTCTTACGGGGCTCATTGTTCGCCCAATCTTACATCGCAGACCGCTCCCCCAAAGTCACACAGCTGCCTGTTTCCCTGGTCTTACACAGCTAACTGTTCCACCAGGCGTTCCCATCTTAATTACACTCAAGATCTGATCTGTAAAGCCCTTAACAATTCCCAAAACATCAGGACCATTGTCATAGCAACATGAATGTGATTGCTTGTGGTTTGTACACTATGAGGCTGCTGCATTTGGGACAGCATTGTGTGTTTTGTGTGTGTGTGTGTGTGTGTGTGTGTGTAGCAGAGACACCCATCGAGGAGTTTACCCCTACCCCAGCCTTCCCAGCACTACAGTACCTGGAGTCTGTTGATGTGGAGGGTGTGGCCTGGAGGGCAGGGCTTAGGACAGGTGATTTTCTCATTGAGGTAAGGGCCAGATAAAAGCATCTTTTCATCGGATATCCATGATTTGCATGCATAATTTCTTTTTGTCTTTCTTCTCTCATGTCTCCTTGATTGAAAATATAATGCATGTGTGCCAGGAGGTACATAATCACTGACCTTCAAGGATATATGGTACAAATGGAGACCCTTCCAGTTGTCTGATGTGGGGGTGTGTGGGTGTATGTATGCACCCTGTCTTTCTCAGGTGAACGGACTGAACATTGTGAAGGTGGGCCATAAGCAGGTAGTGTCCCTCATCCGGCAGGGAGGCAACAATCTGCTGATGAAGGTGGTGTCCGTCACACGCAAAGCTGAGTCTGAGGACATGGTCAGGAAGAAGGGTGAGGCTCCTTACTGCTCACGTGCTCAACAGTGGACCCTGATGAACTCCAGCTCCTGCTACCATTGAGCTCTTCAGTGTGGACTTCATATGTTCTTGAGGACGTGTGTGTGTCTGTGTGTACATGTCCTCTCGTCACCTCTTGACAGTGACTAATAAGGTGATCCCTTGAATGCAAGCGGGATGTGATGATTTTATAAGCAATGCTCACTGTTTGGTCATAGTAGGGTTACTGTTGTTTTTTTGTTTTTTTTTCACCTTCCAGCAGAAGTGCTCTCTACAATTGAAGTTGCTAGGTAACCAATCTTTGATGCCATGTATGTGCCAGGGCCAATAAAAACCCTGTCTCCTTAGAGTTAACAGTCTTAAACCATAAGCTAAAAGATAAATGACTGCATGACGTAATGTTGTTAATGGCTTAGCAAAAAATCAGTTTGTCAGGACAATACTGACCAGCCCAACATCAAGTTCGACAAGAAATTCAAACTGGACTTTGAAAGGAATTTGATGACATTTTTAGTCTTGTAGTTCCCGTGATGACTCGGCAAACTTAATCATTATTCACACACACACACACACACACACACACACACAAATACACTATAGCTGCCATATAGGGTGAGCTGTGATGTTAAGAGATTTTTCATATTAAACCTTAGATCCTTAGAAATAAAAAGTGTTCGGTGGATTGGTTGGATAATCTGCAGTGAGATGTAGTAGTAGTAGTTGTATTTCTTTACTCCATCGATGGGACCATATCTCCACAGTATCCTCTGCTGTATCCATGTAAACCAGCCTCCTCTCTGTAACTCCCACACAGCCCTGACCCCTCTCTGACCTGGGCATGCGTTTGTGTATCAGTGCATAATAGAACGACACATGGCATTCCCTGCAGCAGAAGATTTGAGCCATGTTTTATTCACTGTTCAGTTTCTTTTTGTTAAAAGCATGACCAGGATTGGGTTTTTTTTTTTTTTTCTTTCTTAGGCTAAATTACACATAGTAATTGATTTTATCCTAGTTGATTTACTCATTATATTTATGCAACATAACTGAAAATATGGAGCAGACTCTTTTAAAGCCTGTTAGGAATTAATATATCGGTGGCAGTGTATTCCAGCGCAGCTTGAAAAGCCTGAACAGTCTACTATCATCCCACCCCCATCCCCATTCCCACCCCTGGCAATTATGCCAACACAACAACAGTGTGTGTGTGTGTGTTTGTGTTTGTGTGCGTGTGCACGCGTGTGTGTGTGTGTGTTTGTGCACGCATGCGTGCATTTGTGTGTGCGTTGGTGTGTGCACTGGTGCAAGTCGCAGGGTGTAGTAGCAATAGCATTAGTATTAAACTCAAGAGAGTTAGAGCATGCGGATGTATTTCTGGACATTGTATGCATGCCCACTCAGAGACAGGATGACTAAGATAACTAGCGTGTGTTATGTGACTGTTGTGTCAGGTTTTGTGATTAGTTTCCTGTCTGTGTCACTCTCTTTCTGACTGTGTCTCACATGTACACAAACATGCTGTAGTTCTCACGGTTTTAGCTGCATCAACCCAGGCCTTGCTCTTGCCAGAGTTGCCATGGTTACTACAATGAACGTTTGAATTGCATTGAGCCTTAGTATTTCTCTCTCTTTCTCTCTCTCTCCCTCTTTCTCTCTCTCTCTCAATATCTGCCTCATTTTCTCTCTCTCTCTCTTACTCCTGTCTTTCTCTCCTTTTCTGTCCTCCCTTGCTCCCTTTCTCTTTCTCTCTTCTCTCTTGTTTTTGTCTTTTTCTCCTTCTTTCTCTCTCTGGCTCATGAGGTTGTTGACAGAGCGAGTAAGGAGTAGAAAAGCAGAGGCTTCTAATCTTCTGGAACTTTATATTCGTTTCGTAGTCCTTTTTCTGCTCCTTTGTATGTCTCTATCTCTCTCTCTATCTATCTCTCTCTATCTCTCCCTCTCTCTCTCTCTCTCTCTCTCTCTCTCTCTCTCTCTCTCTCTCTCTCTCTCTCTATCTCTATCTCCTTGCTTGTCAGAGCTGTGTATGGCATGCAGTACTCTCAGTGGTAGCTCAGCATGCTCTGGGAATTACAGGCGCATTCAGCTGCAAGAGACGACCACCTATCACAGCGTCCGGAACAAAAATGAGGAAGAGAGAAGAGGACCGAGGATTGGGCAGAATTAAGGGATGTTAAAAGATGAGTGTGATTGAGCACAGGAGGCTGGCACTCAGACGTACGCGCAAGAGGCCTAGCTGAGTGACCAGTGTTCTACGTGTGTGTGTGTGAGTGTGTGTGAGTGTGTGAGAGAGAGAGAGGCATGAAGAAGTTTGCATCAGACCGCAATCTGAACAGGGTGCTGCGGCCACGCAAGACGCCCTGCTCAGCTGAGCTGCCTGAGCTGAAGGGGCTGAAGAAGCGCGGGCAGCTGCCCACAGGCAGCAGGGGGCCGCCATCACGCTGCCACTACCACTACTCATCCTCACCCTGCCTCTCATCCACAGCGCCACCACCACCCAAGAGAGCACCCAGCACCACCCTCACCCCGAGGTCCAAGAGCATGACTGCTGAGCTGGAGGAACTAGGTAAGGCACAGAAATAGACTCACAGAACAAATACAAGCATGCATGGAAATGTTTGGTGCCAGTCTCTCTCTCTCTCTCTCTCTCTCTCTCTCTCTCTCTCTCTCTCTCTCTCTCTCTCTTTCCTGTTCTCTTTCTCCTTTTCTGTTGTTTGCTTGCTATAGTGTCATCTCCCTCCTTCTGCCATTTGGTCTGTTCAAAACATCAGCTGTGTCTTTCCCACTCAGTCTGTCCTCCCAGCCTAATACATACAGAGACACACACACACACACACACAGGCATACACACACGCATTTACACAATAGAATAAAAAGGTACCTAAAAAACATGAAATTGTATGGATGTGTCAGCATTCCAAGTTTGTTCTGCTGATCTCATTTAGAGTGTTTTAGTCATGAGAAGGATGTTATACACGCTTTGAATTATTTCTGCCTGGAAAAGGACCATTTTTACTAGCATTAGACTCATCGTCACTAACAACGGGGACCGAAATTCAAGCCTTCCTTTGGCTTTTCCTCTGAAGAAATCCTCTTCCACATAAGCGAGATGGGGGAATATTTTAATGGTTGCATGGGCTTTCTCCTCCCACTGTGTTTTTTGCTCTGTGGCCCTGTGAAGTCATTTTTAGCACCTCTCTTGTTTAAATGTGTGTCTGTTTTCAACTTCCTGTCCTTCAGCCAGCTTGACCAAGTGCGAACTCAATCAGGACTGTGTCTTGGCATTTCTCACAATGACCAGTGCACCTGCTGTTAATCCTCATGCTCTCCATTTTTCACTTTAGCAATTTCTTAATTATTGCTGTAGAAACATCTTTTTTTCTCTCATTTATGTGGATTATTATTAAAACAAGCAAGAAATGTTTATATTGCTTCATGCTGAAACTGTAGTCATGTGACTACGTTTGCTTCATTCCGGTTGGTTCTTGCATTGTTCTCTTCTCTTTGAGACCCGTTTTTGGCTGCTGTGTGTTTTAATGGGGCAGTTTTGTGTCTGTTTGTTCCATGCTAAGCATCTGCGAGGAGGAGGAGAGGAGGTGAGTTATGGCTGAACGTTTCTGACACTGTTGAAGTGTTAAACCTCATGTCTTCTCACCTCGCCCTCTCTGAGCTGCGCGTTTCATTTGTTCAGTGTTTCTGATTATCTCAGTCAGACTGGAATGCAACTCAGTACAAAGGGCTTTTCCTCTTTACTGAGTCACTGCAGAGGTTATACAAAACAAATGTGTATAACAATGGACATGTTGTATGGCTATTGTGTGTGTGTGTGTGTGTGTGTTTTGTGTATGTGTGTGCATGCATTTGTGCAGAAAGGCTAGATGAAATCTTGGCCTCCCAGGAGTCTGTGCTGAGGCCTCAGGTGGAAGCAGACTACAGAGCTGCCACGGTGAAGCAGCGTCCCACCAGCCGCCGGATTACACCAGCAGAAATCAGTGTGAGCGACCATACGGGAAACTCATTTGTAAAATTGTGTAGGGATCTCTGATTGGTGTGGTTTGATCCAAAACCTGTTATGAATTACACTAATACCTGGGACAGTATTTTAGCAACATTCAAATTGTGTATTTGTGTGTGTTTGTGTGTGTGTGTGTGTGTGTGTGTGTGTGCCTATCTGTCTATCTATATGTAGTCTCTCTTCGAGCGGCAGGGTCTTGCTTTTCATGGTGCTCTTCACCCAGAGCTGGCAAAAGCTCACATGCAGTTGCCCAAAAGCATGTCCAGAACCAAGTCCTTTGGTAATAATACATCAGTGTAAACATAAAATACACCTTGTGTTAAAGTTCAGTCCTGAAAAAATGAAGAAGTGAAGCGTAGGACCAGTTTCAATGTCCTGTGATTCTCCTGAGACCATCCACAAGCGTGAATGTATTTGATGTGTTTGGCACTAACTGTATTATCTCCTTTTGTATCAGTCTCTATAGATTCTAATCTATATAATCTCTATAGATTAGATTAGATTAGATTAGATTAGATTATAATATCAGTGGTGAGGAGAGGATATGCTGATGCTGGTCCCAATGCTTCGTCTTCTTTCGTATTGTTCGTGTTGTTGATAGTGCAGGCAGAGTTGTCCATGCTGCTCTCATTCTGTCTGTGCAGGAGCCACTGAGGAGGACCGTCTGTCTGCCCTGGCGGCAGAGCACAGATTTCCAAGGAGCTCCTCAATGACGGACAGCCTGAGAGACAGCCACAGCATCCCACCTCCTCCCCAGACAGCGCCCCCTCCCCCACCCTCACTTTACTACCTGGACACGGGTCCTCCCCCGACCTTCTGCCCGCCCCCTCCCCCAAGCCGGACTCACGATCCCAGCCGGTCCAGCTTTAAGCCGGGCTCCGAGCCACGGCTTCACGGCCTCCCTCAGACCATGTCGGCCGAGCTGTACGAGCCGCCCCGCCACGCCGCTCACATCGAGCGACAGAAGAAGGCCCGCTCCATGATCATCCTACAGGACTCCACCCATCTCCCCGTGGAGCCCACGGACATCCCACGGCCGGGCCCTGCCCTCACGCCGCCCGACAGGATCAAGCGGAAGGGGCGCGTCATCGACAACCCATACGCCAACGTGGGCCAATTCAGCATTGGTCTGTACACGCCATCGCAAAGCAAGCCACAGCGAAGGAAAAGCCCACTGGTGAAGCAGCTGCAGGTGGAGGACGCTCAGGAGAGGGCCTCTCTGGCTCTGGCCTCTGCCCACGCCCGGGAGCACTCGCCCACCGGGCGGCTAGCAGGCCACCACACCAGCAGGGCCGAGTACTACCAGCAGCATCTTCTCCAGGAGCGTGCTCACGCCCAGGCCGAGGGGCTGCTGCAGGGCAAAGGGCCTTTCGCAGCCGCCATTGCTGGCGCCGCCAAGGATCGCGAGAGGCGTCTGGATGAGCGGCGTAAATCCACGGTCTTCCTGTCCGTGGGAACAATGGAAGGCGGCACTGCTCCACCTCCGGATTCCCCATCGCTCACACAGTCGCATTCCGTCGACGAGCGCATGCTCGGCAGTGAACTGGGCCAGCTGCCTCCACCTGCCCTGGCACTGCGGCCCGCCCCGGGCGGCACCACGTTCATCCACCCGCTGACAGGCAAACCCTTGGACCCCAACTCCCCGTTGGCACTTGCGCTGGCCGCAAGGGAGCGGGCCTTAACCTCGCAGACCCAGTCCCCTTCCAGCAGCCCCGAGCCCAGGACTAAACACGAGGCTGTGGGAGGGGTGCTGTTCTTGGACACCCAGACCAAAGAGGCTGAGCGCTCCGAGGGTGAGGGGGAGCTCACCTCGCCCCCATTCTCCATTGGAGAAAAGAGGACTTTCACTCCAGCCCCCACCAGTAAGATCCAGTGGGGGACACCCACTACAGCAAGGAAAGAATTAGAGGCAGCGGAGCGGAAAGACGAGAAGAAGGCAGATGACAAGAAGAGCATGATCATTAGCATAATGGACACATCACAACAGAAGACTGCTGGGCTTATCATGGTTCATGCCACCAGTAATGGACAGACAGTGGGACTGGGCCCAGAGCGCATCTGCCCTTCTCCCAAAAGAATGTTGTCAGAGAGCCCCAAGCCCACACTGGCTGAAATCAAACGGGCAAAGTCTCCGAGCCCAGAAGTACCTTCCGCTCCCACTCCAACCCCTGCCACCTCGTCTGCTCCTCAAACTCCACAAAGTCCCACCTCAGACAGAACCCCCCAGCCATCCTCAAGCCCATCTTCAGATAAAACCCTGGCCCAAGGAAGCTCAGAGGAGGACGTGGATCCCTACACAGTCAATTTGCCCCCTGCCATGTTGTCCTCTAGTGATGAGGAGACACGGGAGGAACTTCGCAAAATTGGTGTGGTTCCTCCACCAGATGAATTTGCCAATGGTCTCCTGGTGAAGCCGCCAGATGCTACAGTACCTCTTGCTCCACCTTCGGCAGCCAAGCAGGCAGCCCCCTCAGATCCAACCCCTCAAACGGCAGCCGCTGCGGCAGCACAGGCCCCTGCCACCGGCGGCCTGCCGGCAGCCTCAGGGAAGCCATCTGAGCCCCATCTGGGCCCAGAGTCTGCTGCTGACTCCGGGGTGGAGGAGGTGGACACTCGTAGCTCCAGCGATCACCACTTGGAGACCACGAGCACCATCTCTACCGTCTCCAGCATGTCCACGCTGTCCTCAGAGAGCGGCGAGGCCACCGACACCTACACCTCTCACGCCGACGGCCAGACCTTCATCCTCGACAAGCCACCAGTGCCTCCAAAACCAAAGCTCAAGTCCCAGCTCAGCAAGGGCCCAGTGACGTTCAGGGACCCCCTGCTCAAGCAGTCGTCCGACAGCGAGCTGCTCTCACAGCAGCATGCAGCCGCGCTGGCAGCTGCCACGGGGGCCACTGGCCCAGCAAGACCCCGCTACCTCTTCCAGAGACGCTCCAAGCTGTGGGGGGACCCCATTGAGCCCCGGCCGCTCGCAAGCACCAAGGAAGGCAAACCCACTGTGATAAGTGAGCTCAGTTCCAGACTGCAGCAGCTCAACAAGGACACACGCTCGCTCGGAGAGGAACCCCTCGGGGGTTCGCTCGACCCTGGACGCAAGTCACCTGTGGCCGGTGCCAGGTAAGAGAGGAGCTTACTAGAGGCAACAGAGCTCAAATTAACACTGCTCTCTGAATGTGGAACGTTAGCTATAGCCCTGAAGCAATCCATCTCTGTCCCATTATTAAAAAATAATGTTCAGCACTAAGGGGCAGATTTATCCAGTGAGGCACAAATCACCAAATAACCATGGTGGCACAGGTTACCAAATTAGCAGTATGTTTCACAATGACTGTTATGTAAATGAATACTGCTACAGCCATCCTGCAGTTTAGCTCATGTTATTTTACATACAAAAGAATGGAGGACAAAAAAAATGCTGCTGCTGTATGTAGTGTTAGTCTTTCATGTAGTCCTACTTTTTCTTAGTCTTTCAAAATGTGTGCATGTTTATCACACAAGCATGCTACTGGGGACAGCATCAGATTATTTACAATCTAACCTTTTGAGATTCATTTCAATATTAAATATTTATTTTCTGAGAGTAAGGAATATTCGAGAAGTGTAATTATTGATTAAAAAAGCAGAGTTTCCATTTATGTAAAGGATTTGTATGTGAATGAATAAAGGACTTTTGTTTCTTTATTCAGAACCACATATGAAACTGCAATGACTATCGACAAACGTCTCCCGTTTTAAGTCGCACCTTGTGATGATTACCTTATTTTAATGGGGCTCGTCATTTAAAAATGAAACAGAATTAAAAACACTGGATTTGATATTCCACTCTCCTCCATGCTTTTAGGGATTATTATGCTCTGTGTATAGAAGATATTATATTTGTTTATTATATTTATAAAGTCTATTTATTATTTAAGTAAACAGAAGGTCATTTCATTTCCATCTTTCATCATACACAATCCCATGATTTATATATGGTCCACTTTTTTCAACAAAAAAACACCTACTTTCTGATAAGAAGTAAAAGATATTCTCTCTGACTAAATCTGGACAAGTCACAAGCAACCTAAAATTCCTAAACATCGTTTTTCGATCTCCGAATATTTTGGGTAATATGTAACTTTGGTCCCTCCCTAAATTAAATGCAAACAGCCAGATGGCACAAAAAACCCAGAAATGTTCCCAATTTTCAGCTCACTGAAAATTACATAGCAGTATAATGCTAACCCAAGCTAGATAAATCTGTTCCCAGAGCTGCTCTAGTAATAATGTCAGCATGTGATGTAGGCAGTAGTCCATTCAAAGCTAGGAGCTAGGAGGTTCTGCTGAAGAGCAGACACACAGATGCTTTGCATGTTCAAAACCTGGCTGATACAAGTATAAAGAATGATAACAACAGAGTGCCCATATATTTAAAAAAAATGCATCAAATGAGATCTATTTGATCTATATTGCATTCCAATCTACACTCTTAATTGTCACAATTGAAAGACGAATTAGAACCTGATGATGTAAAAATCTGTAATTTGATTTATAGATGGCAACAGTCATTATTAATTTAGAAGCTATTCTTCTTTAATTCTTGATTGGCAGCAGTCTTGTTTCTGTGGTCTCTCCCTGGCTGTTGTACTCTTGCTGTTCATTTCCCGTCTAGTCCTCTTATCCAGTGTTGTTCATCTCACATGGACACTCTGGAGTGGACTCTTAAAGTTACCTCATACTTCTTTACAAGCAGGGCTCGTGCTAACAGTCACAAAATTAAAGCTTGAAGATGAATGCTAATGGTGGTTGATTATATACAGATGTACTTTCAAAGATTAGCATCAACAGCTGATATTGCCTGAGCCTTTTAGTGATGTTAGCACATCAGAATTGCTCTGACTCATCCATTCTGTCACTAAGGCAACACAGCTTCACCAAAAATTGAGATGTGCATACATAACTACAAGAACACAGTCCTCTTATAAAAATTGAGATGTGCATACATAACTACAGGAACACAGTACTCTTATAAGTAGCAGTAATATTTGTGTACATACAGTAGTAATGTGCAAATTGTACTATGCTCTGTACAGTATATGGACCAGAGTGGTACACAGTTCTTGATTCATTCTTAATCACCAGATCATTTACAGATATACAGACTTTAGTCACATCTTGCTCTGTAGGAGATATTAAAGCCTGATGTTCAAATTGCTTTGTTTCACTGAGAAGTGTGGAGCTTCAGCAGTATGTCAACGCTCAAGGCTTGCTGGTAAGTAAAGGAGACTTGCTAGTCTCTTAGCTGAGCTGTAGAGCCTGTAGATCACCAGTGTAGGAATGTTAGACGGTCTTGGCATGGCTGGTCCACTGTAAAAAGTAGTAGATATTTTCAAGCACAATGGTCAGTAGTAACATATTTTCTGTTCTTGTTTTATTGTTTAAAAATGTTATTTTCTGCTGATATCATGAAATACAGCTGAAGCCCTTTATATTTCTACAGATCTGACAAGAACATGGAAGAGAATAAACCTTAGCTTAGGGTAAATCAAACACCATTCCTATTATTTACTCATCTGACATAAGTTATCTACTAATCCCACATTAAAGGAATAGTCTCTGCTGACTCTTTAATCATATTTCCCAGGTCATCTGTTGCCTTGTCCCCCTGGCTAATCCCTAAAGAGTTTTTCTCATATAAGACTTATTATATCCATATCTAACCAGGATGTGTTGTACATGGGTTTAGAAGACTGTTCGATTTTCCCTGTGTTGATATAATTTCCCCCCCCCTGTCCCCAATGGGTTTTCTAGGAGATTATTGTCCTTTGCTCTGGGGTGTTCACATGGTAACAGAAGGCCTGGAGGCATGCAATATCTCACCCTTTGATTTCTCAATCGGGTTGCTTTTAACTCCAGCTACAGACATCAGTTTACAGACTTTAATAATGGCATCTCCTGTAACTGTCCCACTTTGTAAATACGTATTTTATATTATTACACCTCATCAATATTGTTACAATATCAGATATGTGTGTGATGTCACAGAGTGTGTGGGGTAAAGAATATGATATCACTGAAGATATGGTGAAGGTGTCTTCACCTCCTCATCAGCATCAGTCATTCTTCTATGGTTCTTGTTCATCATAGCTCAGTTTAGTGCTTTGCTCACAGTTTGGGATTTGAGTTCATGCTAAACTCGACCCTGCTGTGCTTTGGACCATTGCCAACACTCACTGCACCAGCTTCTGTCTGGGAACAAGGTTACTTTCATTTCTGTAATATACATTGTGCATTTGTTTGTTTTTTGTGCTTTTCTCTTTTTTCTATTATTTGCAGCAGTGACACCTGACCCTAGATTTAGACATACAGTATGTAATACTGTATATAATACTGTATATCATACAGTATATAATACTGTATTCAGCCTAATGATGTCTGGGGCCAGCTGTTGATTTGTCATACGGCTTTTTTCGGTTAACATTGTTGATGTGAAGTGCCTGTGTGTTTCTGCTCTCTCATGGACTGATGCTAACCAACCACTCTTTGTTTGTCATTGCCTCTATCTCTCTCTCTTTGTGTCTTTCTTTCTTTCTGTCTCTCTTTGCTCGCTCTCTCCCTCTTTCCCTCTCTGCATGCCACGCTGCTCTGTCTAGAGCTGAATCTGAGGCTAAGCTCCGGAGGGTGGGGCACCTGTGTAAGTGCGCATGCATCATCTCGGGGGGGGGGGGGGGGGGGGGGGGGGGGGGGGGGGGGGGGGGGGGGGGGGGGGGGGGGGGGGGGGGGGGGGGG
>JAOYMR010000026.1:17281281-17303266 GCA_025802075.1 Tenebrosternarchus preto
GAATGTTTGGCATATATGCATAGTTAACCACCTGTCGAAAAAGGTGAAAAGATTTTATTCTTTGTATGGTCCGAGTTTGGGGATGATTTGCACAAAACAAGGTGCTAGCATTCAAGCCATCCATTCTCACATCTACACTTCCATCGCAACTCAAATTATCATTAACTCACACACACGTACACAAGAGCAAAACTCTTTATACCGGTAGTATATATAATTCAAACTTATTTAAAAATTTAATAAAATGGAAGTATATGAAATAAATAATGGATTTGCAACCTAGAAAGATCAGTGCTAAATATCTGAAGAACCAATATTGGAATTCTGTTAAAAAAAATTGACAATTGCTAACACCAACAGCTCATCTCTGCATACTCAGTGTGAATATGGACATGGACAGCCAAGGACCAATGGGAATCAGTATGTATTTCTGATGAAGTGTGTTGGAGCCAACACCAATGCACCTGGCAAGAACACTGCTGTAAGGCCCCTACCTGGTAGCTGAAGTGTTTAAAGAATTAGCACCTTCCAGCTATCTGGCTGCAACCAGGTCCACCCTGCAGCACTATGCCCTTCTGGCTGATAGGTCTGAATGAGGACAGGATTCATTACCTTCACATTAGTCCAGTCTCCGGTTCCAAAGTGCACTCATTTAATTTTTTGAACTTTGGCATGGCCTTTGATCAAGGCTGGGAGAAGGAAACACGACTCAAGGTCTTTCTTTAAAAATATGAGCATCTACATTAAATGAAAGGATTTTAATGGAGGTAAGGGGGAGGGGGGGAGGGGCAAAATTATTCATAATCAGCTCCCCCCTCAAAACTTACTCCAGTCATCAGTTTTTTTATATTTTGCACAGAATTCCCTCAAGTGAGAACATTGACAAGATTTCTAAAACACTTTTGCTTTATCCAGTTGGATGATAAGGCAACCATATTGCTTAAACCAGTACAGTCATTAGAAGCTAGAAGGGGCTCAAACGCTCTGCACTGATTTAGAATCAGGTCTCTGATAAAACTGTGACTTACATTCATGTATTCTACTGTAGAACAGCATTTTGCTTATAGCATCTCAGCCATGAGACTTGAAAATATGCATTAAGAATTGCTCTTATTAACTTAATCCTGAAATTGACTCTTCAAATCAGTTTTTGATTCAATAATTGCAATTTGGATATGAGGAACCAACTTCTAGTTTAAATAAATTACTGTTGTGTACATATTGTCTAAATTAGCGTACCTTAGTGTACTCACACAAGATTCATGGATGATACAGGGTTGTCTTTTGTATAGGACCCCTTCTTAAGAAAAACAAAAATGTGACTAATGTAATTCTGCTCAGCTCTGGATTTTACAGACCTTTTTGAGCCCTTGAGCCATCATCACTATCCGTGTCCTTTCTGACCCTCTTGGTCTGCCATATTCACCTCTCCTCATCCCCTCTCCGTACTATTTATTTTTGTGATTGTGTCTGTATGGAGTGATTAGTAATTAAAAGTGAAAGCTTAAAAGAAAAAAAGAACAATGTGCCAAAAAAGTAGTTTTTAGCCTTTCTTTGACACTAGTTCTGTTGAGATCTAAAGCTGTTAGAAACAGCATTATGGTGCCACCTCCTGGAAATCTTGAGAAATCCAGACTACATCTCATTAGCTAGTGGCGTTTTTTTTTTTTTTTTTTCTTTCAGGTAAAAGTCACGTTTTACGTTTTGTAAACTATTATACTAACCTCTAACTGACCTGTTTTGAGCTTTTCATGGATTGGTTTCTTTTCTGCGTTTATGAGTTTTTGTTTTGGCTGAACTCCAATGAGCTTCTGAGTGACTACATTAGATAGACATCATCCGTCCCCCTTCCTCTAAGACATAGTTAAGACATAATTCCTCTTGTGACTTAACCATATTTAACTAAAACGGTTGGGGGAAATGTGAAATAAAACACACCACTCACATTACCATCCTCTGTAGAGTTGTCACTCGTTTCCTGACCAACAAAAGCACAATAAAAATGGTAAGAAATGCAGTTTCCCAGTGCTTAAGTCATCATTGTTTTCTGATGTGTTTTTAGTGCATCAATGAAACAACCCAGGTGTCAAGATTGTGCGCAGTATCAGCCCTGGATTAAAGTGAGTATGGAATACTACACAGGGAATATTAAAATAAAATGCATCACTGTAAACATTCATTTAACTGACTCTGAAATAAATCTTGCCATGTCCCATCTAATTATGCCACCTAAGTATATAAGCAGCCTTGCTTTTTGCTACACTGTGCTCATAGCCAATAGAGCAAGACAGAAAATACTCAAGAAATGAAAAGCAAATGTTAATTGAAGCACATACAAAAATGCACACCAAAGATTCAGAGTATGACTGGGATTCTACTCTAATACACAGAACATTTTCATACAGACTAAAGCATTTTTTTCTTCTATTTTAGACCAGTGAAAGCCTCTTCAGACAAATGTCATAACAGGGGAAATTCTTTAAATGGGACCACCATACATACCAATACCACAAAGTTTCATTAGAACAGTTTGATTGGTTGTCACTGATCCTCATGGTATTATAAGCATGACAAATATTGATCGTTTTACAGCAGCTTTCAACTGTTTTATCACAGATTATCAGAACTAGAATCTCTCCTCACTTCTACATACTTGCATCCACACGATGTTGGTTTACAGGATGCTGCCGACTCCAGTTCCTCAGGATCTACTTCCAGAAACTGATTTCTATGTGAAATACCAACACATCATTAACCTTAATCTATCCAGCAGTTTTATACAATTGAGTTAAAAAAAAAAAAAAAGATACAGTTAAAATAAATTAAAACTTGACAATGCTTATTCAATGCTTAAAAGTCTATTCCACACAGAATCTCAACATAGTACATCATGAGATTTATTAATGGCCTGAGGTAGATCTTCATCCATAGTGGTTTCACCTTGTTGGGGTCAATTCCTGAACTCTCCAGGGCAGTTACTGAGCAGCCATGATTTAAACGGCACTGTGATGCCAAAACATAGTCTGTCGGTTCTACATAAAAGCTACAACGAACAGCAAAAAAAAAATGGTGATCAGACCGAATCAGTTTCCCCCTCATTAGGCTTTTCCCCTTTATCAGAAGAGTCTTCTTTATTCTCCAATTCAAAATTCTGCATTGAAGAAACAAGAAATATCAATCAATCACAATATCAAACACAGTCGCTCTCAGAAGTATAACCTGCAAACACACACCTCAAGTTCTCTCATGACCTCATCCATGAAGTCACTGGAGTTTTTCTTGTAAGACAAGGCCATATTAATGGCATCTTTAAAAACCTGAAAACAAATTTATGCCATTAATGTATTAAAACATAGACGTTACATTATTAAATGGATCCCGTCAAATACATTCACAATAAAAGATGACTAACAATAGAAAAAAAAGAAGACGAACACTACACGTTGCTGTTGACAATTTATGGATTTTTTTTTTTTGAATTTTTTTTATTTTAAATCGACAGTTTGTTGCTTAATAGCTGCACCTCCATTTCAAGGAAATAAACAGTCTAAGAAAAATGCTCATTAATGTGATTACAAATTGCCATTATAACACAATGGCTCCTCAGTAGCACAGTGGTCTAAGTGCTAAGTGCCCATCATCATGTGACTGCTAGCTCAATCCATTGCAATGCCAGAGCGTTCCCTAGCCAGGAGCAGAAGAGAGCATCATTGTACTTGCTCTCCGGGTGGCCTCTCCCCACATCCAACATGGCCAATCTGGGCATCCACCTGCAAGAGTATGTGGAGGTGGTGTTTGGCACTGAGCCATCCAGCAATGTGCTGGTAACGCAGAGATATGTGGTGGCGGGCCACATGTGTGTCAGAGGAAGCATGTGCTAGCCTTCACCCTCCCGACTCGTTGTAAAGACTGTAAATAATTACTTTGCTAGTGTGTGGAATCGTAGACATTGGGAGAAAACTGGGGTAAAATAAAACAACATATTTCATCTTAAATCCCACCTTGACCACATTGGTACCATCAGCAGCAGATACAAAGTAAAAAGGTAGTCCTTGTTTCTTTGCAAAGTTGAAGCTCTTCTGTGTCACCCTCATGTCAGCTTTCAAGGGGGGAAAAGCAGAAAGTTGTAAAAGGAAAACAAAAGAGCAAAGACACAAATTAGCCTGAACAAAATCCAAGATTTGCCTTACCATCTATTTTGTTAGCCACCACTAGACATGGAATTTCTGGTCTGTATTCTCGCAGTTCTTTATACCAGTTGGAAAGATTCTTATATGTTACTTTCCTCTGGACATCAAAGACCTATGTAAAATATTGACAAAAACAAATCTCTCTCACTTAACTGAACAAACAAGTATGGATACATTGTCCAGTAGCTGAAGTTTGAATATTAATGGTCATATATGCATGAGCGGGCTTTATAGAAATAATCTATATTTAAAATATAAACTGATTTTTTTTTTTTCAACCATCATCTCTAAAGCTGTAGTGTTTCTCATTCAAGAGTTGCCTGCACTTTCTAAAGCAATTTACCATGATACAAGCATGTGCTTTATGATAGTAAGAAGGGTGCATGCTCTGAAATCGCTCCTGGCCAGCTGTGTCCCAGAAATCTGTTACATAAAGAAAAAAAAAATTAAGCACATACACAAGAACCAGTTGAAACCAAAAAGGCATTCAAGTTAACCGGATAAAGATTTTTTTTTTTTTTTTTGCATACATTTTTATAGACATATTTCAAACATTTAAAAATAAATAAGTAAATAGAATCCCATGATGACCTGAATGTATTATTCGTTTGAAAATTGAACTCTTTAAACTCCTAGCTTACTATACGTATTAACCTTAAGGCATTTTATTCAATAATTCAGTAATTAGGCCATTGTAAATGATCAACTTTCCACACAAAGTTGCAAAAGCAGGAAATGAGAGTTGGGGTCCACTGGTGGGTCGTGTGGAGTTTAGGGTGTGAGGAATACTGCACAATAACTTAAATGAGGATAATAGTAACTAATTAAAATATCGGATATGTTCTGGTCGCAGATCAAAAGAACCAAAGTTAGGGTTATTATGTTTCAAATACGTTACTTCTAAATACTACACATTTTGAACACAATAAAGACAAACATCAACGTTACATTTACCTACTAGAACAGGCTTGCCATTGATGGTGGTCGAGTATTTATACAAAGTCAGAGCATAGGTTGACAGCTGCTGCGGTAAACTGACAAATACGCTAAGAAACAAGCAGACATCAGTACATTACGCTTGAGCCAAAAAAAATAAATGATAGGGTTAGAAAAAATGATAAATCTTTCTGGCAAAGGATACTATCCATCCATAAGGAATCTTTCCATTAACCTGAAATCAAAGGCATGAAAGTACAAAGATGAAGCGTTCGTTTAAATATTGTTATAAGCTATGCTAGCTTTCGTAGCTAGCTAGATAGCTAAGTCAGATAATACATTTATATTAGTGCATCATGATAAACATATCAATATCTGGCAGCTGTAGAAGTTTCATGCACATGTGGATAGTTGGCTAACAAGGCCTAGCAAGGTAATAGCTAAGCTAGCTACATAGCTAGGTAGGTAGTTAGCTAGCCAAAGTGAGTAGGAACTGTCGCGGTCCACAATATCGTGGCTAACTTACTTAGATTTCCCAACTGCACTGTCCCCGAGGCAGATTATTTTCACTTGTTCATCGGAATCGTATTTTTCCTGCTCCGACTCAGGAATACCGTTTGCATCCCCCGCCATTCTTTGAAAGCAATCAGTCAGCGTGTACTTAAATACTAACTAGCCTGCGTTGTCTAACGTTAGATTAGCTAGATGCCCTGTTGTTAACTAGCTAGCTACGCAAGATAGGTTAACTTGATACCTTGAAAATGTTCAACGGGTCAGTGACACTAGCAGTATAGAACTAGCCAGTTAACTGTAAATTAAACTCAAACCAATTTTTCATTTTGCAAAAAGTCTGCAGATGCAGCTAATTTAGCTAGCTAACTGATAATTTCGGCAAGAGTAGTTAGCTGGCGAGCTAGCTATGCGAGTGAAGTTAATTGAGCCACTAGCTGGATATCCTCGTGTTAATGACGAGTATTAGATAACTTCATAATATAAATCATCTTCCAGAGCTTTACTCACTGGCTAAGAAACAGGGAACGTCTTACTTGTGTTTATTAACTGTAACACACATTTCTATCTCTCAACCGGCTAGAAGTACGCTTGTAAATACAACTGGCTGTTTCTATGCAACGAGACGCTTACTGGGTTTAGCGGAAATATTCGTCGTCCAGGTGCCCTCTAATGGATCACAGCCAGGCTACACTCTTTTAATGCCTGTAGAAAATCCTCAGTAAATCATCAATACACACCACAAAGCTGTTTGTCTCACATTATCCCAGTAATTAAATTTTACATTTTTTTCCTACTGTTATTGCAAAAAAAAAGTCTTGTTTTATTTTTTCCAATAATGTCTAAGCATTTCAAATCTTTTTCCCAGTTGTACTGAAATGACAAAATTATAAACTATATCTATTTATGTGCAGTAGGGAAAATTTTTCCTACAGCCTGATATTCACCAACAGTAACTATGATTTGCTTTTTTATTTAATTGAGCTTCCCTTAAGTTAATAACACATACAATTGGGAAGAGCAAAGATCAAAACAGACTGAATAAGAAACTAAATCGGTAACTTTAAAGGTTCACAGGAGATGCCATTCAACTCTGCTTCATAATAGGACTTTTCTTGTCCTATGTGCTTAATTTGTTAAGAGTATTTTTTTCTCATAGCATTTGTGAAGTTTATCTCCAGACACCTTGTGAGCAAAATGAAAATCATTCGTGCCTAGTTTGCAAAAGAAGATCCTGAAAACAGGAGCCTCTGAGAACTTTTGTGCTGAAGAATGTGTTCTTTGTTTGTTTACAAGGTTCTTTTTGTTTGTTTTTTGTTTTTAACAAAGGCGAAGAATTTGACTAATTCTGTGAGACATTCTACAGGCCGCATAATGAAGCTTTTGCCTAGAGGATAAATGTCTGGAGTGTTTGCTGTATCTGTGTTTTACTGATAGAGGCTGTTGATAGAGATTATCCACATAGCCCCAATCCAAGGTGGCACTAGATCTCAAGGTAAGCTACTTTTGATAATAAGCAAATGCTAAGGTTCACTGACAAAAGTGAGAGTGATTATTCTAAATATAAGCGATTATTATTCATACATACATTTTTATTGGTTTTTGGTACTAGTTTTAAAGAAATGTGAGGATGTGACTGGCTGTTTTTATGCTTTTATGTTATTTCCTTTGTAAGCCCTTATTGTTTGTTTATTATTGTTAAGTTGGCTTTCTTCACTTCTGATTAGAGCACTTTTATTTTCAGTTTTGATTGTTTCAATAAACTGTCAGCATGACTGGACCATTCCTGATTTTCTTTATTCCTTTTCATGTGTCTGCATGCTGTGTCGGCTCATCTCTCTCTTTACAGTGGACTTGGTAGCCTGTCGGATGAGTGTGCAGTGCTCTCCAGAGCTCTCTGTGCTGGTGGTCCTGGCAGACAGTTCTCTGGTGCTTGCTGGGGATGTCATTGCCACTGCCACCCTCTGCCAGTGAGCCATGATGCCATGAGTCCCATCTGAAGGTGAAGAGCCCCAGCCAGAGCATTCAGTTGGGACCCTTAGTCAGCAAGAGGAGGCCCCAAGGAGGAAGAGGGTGGTTGGCGGCCATGCAACAGGGGTTCTGACAATGATATAGAGTGAAATATCCCAAATGCCCACAGTCCACAAAGATTTTATTAATATCACTGCCTTTTTGGTTCATGTGGCTTTGAAAAATGTATTCTCTGCTGGGGTATTGAGTTTAAAGACAAAGGATAGTGAGGTCTGGAATCTGGCTTGAAAAGAGATCAGAGTGTAGTTGTGCTGGGGTAGTGGAAAAGTTTCACTCTCTTTGGACTAAAAGTATTGTTAATCCAGTTACAATTTTACCAGTGAATACTTATGGAAATCTTAATTTGTAAATGAAAAACATCATAAATGTAATAACTTTTCATACCTAAAGTTGAGGTCTCCAACTGGGGATTTAAGGGGGTTTACATAATAATAATAATAATAATAATAATAATAATAATAATAATAATAATAGGACACTATGGGCAATAGACAAGAATAAAAATAAAATAATATGCAAACAAGCAAATACAATATATACCAATCAGATTGTGAGCTTTGAGTGTAGCAGAATATTCAGGTAAAACGGGACAAGGCCATGCAGAGTTTTTAAAACCAACACAAGCAATTTATATTGTATAAGATACTATACTGGGAGCCACTGAAGATGTTTCAGAGTTGGACTAAAGTGCTCCTAGGCTCTAGTTAAAACCCTTGGAGCTGAATTCTGCACATATTGCAGTCTGTTGAGAAAGTCATTGTTGTAGTTGGGGAGGTAAATAATGTGACCTATGCCTTGTTACTTTGTCATGAAGAGGGAGCATGTACAATTTAAAAAGCAATGGGCCAAGAACAGAGCCTTGAGGGACACCATTTGACAGAGAGCACGAGGGAGATCTATAACCCCAAATAGAGACAAGCTGCTGCCTGTCAAATAAATACAACTGGAACCAAGCAAGTGAAGAAAATAATAAGAAAGTAATAGACTGTGGCATTGCAGAAACAGGATCCAATAAAATAAGTATATTTAAGAAAAACCCCGATCAGCTGCAATTAAAAGATTATTCACCACCCTAAACAAAGGCAGTTTCCATGCTGTGATTTTTCCTAAAACCAGACTGAAATACCTCAAACAGATAATTAGATTTAATATCATCTGTCAGCTGGGCATCTACAGTCTGGTTATTTATATACTTTACTAGACTAGAATACAGTCTAGTATTTATATAGTTTATATAAACTATATATTTTAAAATCTATCTTTAGATTATACATTTAGAACATTATGTTAGATATTATATTATATTGCTAATCTCTTGTAACCCCAACCTATTCATAATAAGTATATGTTATATTAAATTGCCCAGTATTACTAAGCCTGAGGACTTCAGTGGAGTTTAATGTCAGTTAAAATTTGTCCGTCACAAATTTTTATTTTGCTACAAATGGTCAGACTTAACTTTTTATCTTTACTTTAGCCACAGACAAAATATAACCTTACCAAAAATAGCTCTTGGTATTAATGTACTTATTATCATAGGCAAGTGAAACTCTTGGTTGAAGCCTATGAAAGATTTAAAGGTTGATCAGTACAAACTCAACCAGATAGGATCATATTGCATGGGAGATTGGCAAAGTGTAATGAACAACAGGCAGAAGGAACAAAGTAACAAGCTGCTGGAATGAGCTTCGTGAAGGTGAGTACTGAGCTGCTGGTGCCAGTAACAGGACAGTGATTCCGAACACTGATAGAATGCAGATGTGATGGTAAGGTGCTTTTCAAATTCTGCTTGGCAGATAATGACTCATTTAGAGAAACAGCAATCCTCTGAACGTTTTTAATTTCTACATTTATTACCTAAGCAGACTTATCAAATTTGTCCATAATTTCATATTACCTTCCTTTCTAGGACAAAGGTTCATGTTGTACAAATGAGTTATGCACTAGTTATTGCGATGCACATTTATCATGTTATCTTGACCATTTATCTGGCTCTTTCATTGTCAAACAATGTCCCTTGTCAGCATTTTCCACATTCCATGTCATTAGGCAAGTAGCAAAAGCTTCTGGTCCAGGAAACAGGAGTGCTGTGTTTCATTATTAAAGATGTGGTTTCTTAAAAATACAGAAGACCTAGTTTTCAGATCTTAAAACTTTCTGTTTAGAATATATTAGAAATAAACAATTTTGTCTTCGGACTGTAAATTCAACTTTTTAAAGATAATATATTGCATTCTTGTAACAATTTGTAGGCAAAAGAAATAGATGCTAATAACTTCTCCAAAAACTTTTATGTCAGTTCTGTTTGTACAAAGTGTAGCAGTTTGGGCTATGTAAAAACCATTACACCTGGAAGTTGTAAACTTAAAAATAATAAATAAATACTGTAAATACATATATAAATAATATAAAATAATTGCAAAAATAATACATTTATTTACACTTTTTATAGAACTTTTGGTTGTCAAGTTGGTTTGAATAGTTTAAAATACTATTCACTTTAAAATACACTAATACACTTTAAAATATTTTTCCTTATATGTAATTAAAATGTATTTTTTGTAAGGAATTGCTTTGACATTGTTGCAGTTTTTTAAAGCAGTACATTCGCCTCATTTTTTCTTTCGTTGCAGTAATGAGAAAAGTTGACATTTTACTAAGCGCATAATGTGGGGGAAAAATAGCATTAACATCCAAATGCAACATTTGCAAATGCTCCACCCACTTCTATGAATTCTGGCTAAAACAGGGTTGCAGGATAAGAGACACAGAGAGGATTTGACCTCCCGACTTCCTCACTGCCCTCGCAGTCACCTGCCTAACTCGTTACAAGAGAACATGGCTTCCAGACCCTCTCTCACAGAGGATGACTTCTCCTGCCCTGTGTGCTGTGACATCTTCAGAGACCCCATTCTCCTAGCCTGCTCCCACACCGTCTGTAAGGGCTGCCTGCGTACCTTCTGGGACCAGCGGGGCGTTTTGGAGTGCCCCATCTGCAGGAGCGTGTCCACCAGCGCCGACCCCCCCTCGAACATCGTGCTGCGGAGCATGTGTGAGGCCGTGCTGAGGGAACGTACCCGCAGGCTGTCTGTGGAGATGGGGGGGCTGTGCAGCCTTCACAGCGAAGCCCTCACGCTCTTCTGCGTGAAGGACCAGAGACCTGTGTGCGACAAGTGCAGAGACTCCCGACCACACAGCACACACACTCTCTGCTCAATTCAGGATGCCGCAAAAGGCCTGAAGGTATGGAAGTTCTGCCGCAGTGAGTGAGGAAACTATTTGGATTGAAATGGAAAATGCAAGACCTTGTTCATATTTTTTAAATGGTTTTGAATCCAACTTTTTATTGTTGTGATTAGTGTTAATGTCAAATGTGATTCTTCAGTCATTGTTTAAAGGGTTGGATGCGCAAGAGGTTGGAAGTTCAAACCTTGCAAAACAGGTTCTCCCTGACTAATGCGCTTCCTGTGTTTCTGTGCTATTTTCTTGACAGCATAATATTAATGATACTCTTTAGCATTACAGGTGCAGATAATTAGCAAATTTGATGGGTTTTGTTCCCAAATATAAATTTAAAAAATTGGAAATTTGAGAAATGTAATTAAATTGGAAAAGTATTTTACTTAATTGTTTGTTTAAAAATCTAAAGACTAAAACAACGGAAGGGAAGCACACAAGTTGTAGTCAGTCCCCTTACCAATGAGAATTCTCATGCTAAAAAAGAAAGAAAAAATATTTAATGTACTAAACACAAAATTCTACCAAACACCTTAAAATGCAACAAGCATTCAGATGCTAACAGCCCATGATGGTGTTGCTTTCATGAAATATGATACAGGTGTCAGCATAATATTAACACTAAAACATACTATGAAAACCAAAACATACTATTAAAACTAAAACAGCGATATACCATAGAAGGCAGAAGAAAATGTAAATTAAAATGCAATCAAAGAATCACTGAAAAGTGAGAGGGGAAAGGGTAATAAATTACAGCTGTATGTAATTTGTGTGTGTCTGTGCACGGGCATGCATGTATGAGCATGCATGTGTGCATCTGTGTCTGTGTCGTGGTTTTGAATTGGACTTTTATGTATTATGTAATATGTCTGTGTTTCCCTTGATGTAGAAGGAACTCCAGATGAAACTGAAACCCTTACATGAGAAGCTAAGGCTGTATGAAGACTTCAAGCAGTCCTGTGTTGACACTGAAGGGTACATTAAGGTGATGAGCCTGTGTTGAGTTCCAGAGCTTCTTCATTTCTATTTCAGTAGAGACATTAATTTATGTTGTGGAAATCTCTTTCTAGATGCAGGCCAAACACACAGAGGCTGAGATTAAGAGAGAGTTTGAGAAACTCCACCACTTCCTCTGGGATGAAGAGGCAGCCAGGATAGCTGCACTGAAGGCTGAAGAGATGCAGAGAAGTCAAACAGTGAAGAAGAAGATTGAGAAGATTACAACACAGATATCCTCTCTCTTGGATATCATTAAGACAATTGAAGAGGAGACAGCAGGGGAAGACTTGCCTTTTCTTTTGGTGAAGACTGTTTTCTTTATCTTTATCTTTCTCTATCTTAAACTGTGTAGAAAGTGTATTTGATTTTCCTTTATTTGACAAATTTGCTGTTTTGCAGAACTACAAGGCTTCAGTAGAAAGGTGAGTACGTGTTGTTTTCTTTTTTCCTGTTCTAATTGTACTACATCCCTCTCTGACTGCTAAATATTCTTCTAGAACCCAGGCCAAATTATTCAAACCAGAGAAGCTCTCTGATGTACTGATCAATGTGGCAAAGCACCTGGGCAACCTGAGCTTTCAAGTGTCAAAGAAGATGCAGGATGGTATACACTACAGTGAGTACTGCGCAGAAAGCCCCTGACCCCTAAAAAATGTGAAACTGATATGTTTTCATTTTCTAGTCTGTTTAGAAACTACCTCCCTCTCTCATTGTCAGCTCCTGTGGTCCTAGACCCCAACACTGCCCGTGCAGATCTCATAGTGTCTGATGATCTGCTGACTGTGGTCTGCAGCGGTGAGCGACAGCTGCTTCCTGCTAACGCTGAGAGGTTTGAAGGCTATGCTTCCATCCTGGGATCTGAGGGCTTCAGCTCAGGGACTCACTCGTGGGAAGTTGAGGTTGGAGACAACACAAGCTGGGCTGTGGGAGTGATCGCTGAATCTACATACAAGCACAGGGAGAATCTCTCACGGTTCGGGTTGTGGTACATCGGTTTCTCTAACGGTAAATACGGGAAAGGCTATTCACCAGAGATCCTGAGCGTGCTACGTGTTGGCGAGAAAGTCCAGAAGGTCAGAGTTCAGCTGGACTATGATAAGGGCAAGGTGACCTTTGTGAACTCAGGGTCTAATGCTTGCCTGCACATTTTCAAATATTCTTTCACTGAAAGAATATTCCCTTACTTTTACAGCCACTGCCAGCTTCATCCTCTTAGGATAATACCAGGAAAATCCTCAGTGACAGTTCACATGCACAGTTAGAGGTAATACTATACATAATAATTAATGAGATCTTTTTAAAATCATTATATAAAAATGAAATATATAATTAGGTACTGTTCAATACTGTTGAAACCAATCCATGACCTAACAGACTAAACACTGTGTAGAAAAAAAATGTATATAAAGAGCATATATTTTATATAATATGTACAAACACCTGGAATGTGTGTAACAAATGATCAAATAACAGCTTTTTGGCTCCTTGTTGTATACTGTGACAGATTATATTAAAGGAAGCATTATACTTAAGTGAGAATCACAAAATCTCAAGGCTACAAATAGTTTAAAAAACTAATAAAATAATCTTGATTGTTTATCTCATGTATGATTATTTGCTTTACATAGCAAATCTTTTGAAAAGGTTTGGGTCCCATAATTCTTCTCCATAATGTCCACCACTTCATATCTAAAATTCAGCCCAATGATGGTGACGAAGAACATAGTTGGTACTAACACATAACTGTTTTTTGGTGACCAGACTTGTCCATCTGTTTAACTAGATGCATTTATCAGGGAAATTTATTTGGTAAATTTCCTATCCTGACAAAGTAGTCTAAAACTGGACAATAAGATTCTCCTAGAACCTAGAATAATCAATTAGTTGAATGCAGGTCCTTGCAGCAGTATCTCAGGACACTTGAAAATGCAGCACTTCATAATTATACAATGAAAGTCTGTACTGTGCAACAGGACAATTCTTTATTATGAGATAAGGCAGAGCTAGTTTAATCAGAGACGTCCACAATCAGTGGGGCAATGAACTCAGAGTGACGAATGCCAAAGGAGAAGCTGGGGGCTTTCTGTCTTGCTATGGTCACCTGTAAAGACACAAGTCTTTATCAGTCTTTAAGGGATCAGTTAAGCTAACATTATGATGTGTGTGTGTGTGTGTGTGTGTGTGTGTGTGTGTGTGTGTGTGTGTGTGTGTGTGTGTGTGTGTGTGTGTGTGTCTGACCTGCTCTGGATGGTGAGCTCCAGGCCCTGGTTTTTTGGTCATGTCTCCAGGCATACAGTTGCGGCCGGTCATACTGTACTGCGGGGGTTTGCTTCTGTACACACTTGGATCCACAACTCTGTAGGTCCCCGGACCTGGAGTCTAAGAGAAACATATGAGCTTATTATTGACATAAAAAAGCCCTCCACGAGCAATACAATTTGTGGTTATTGGCCTACTGTGTCGTCTTTCAAGTTTTTTGTCACCTTTTGCAGGTCTTCGTGGAAGCTGCCTATTTTGCTACGGCCGATAAGGGAGAAGTTTGGGGCAGTTGTTTTATTTACTGTATTTGGCCCAAGCACTGAGGGCAGCATGTATGCAGCAGGCCCTAAAATCAAAGGACTGAATGAGTGTACGACCATAACAGTGCTACATGCCACCAGCTGAAATACCAGCTGGTGTTTACCTGGTGTATTGGTGTAGTGAGAGGTGTTTATCTGGAGTAGTAACCTACTGTTCTGAGAGGTCACATTTACCTGGTGTAGTATTTAGAAAGGCAATATTTATCTGGTGCATTTTTGAGAGGTAGTGTTTACATGGTGTAGTACTGTTTTGAGATGTAGTGTTCGTGCGTTATAGTATTGTTTTGAGAGGGAGTGTTTACCTGGTGTAGTACTGTTCTGAGATGTAGTGTTCGTGTGGTATAGTATTGTTTTGAGAGGGAGTGTTTACCTGGTGTGTGGTCATTATGGAAAGCTTTGGTCCTAGATGACAGTGAGTATGCAGGAGCAGAAAAATAGGTTGTTTTGCCTGCTTTCTCTGGGCAGTATTTCCCTGCAAACCAAAAATATAATTTATAATATAAGATCTATATTTGAAGAGTTTGCTTTATTTCAAGAGTTTTCTTTAGAACCGTGTCTTTCTTTTGAACAATGTACAAACACAAGGCAAAGTACTTTTTACAAAAGCTTCTTTTTCTGAAAGGGCAATACTCATATAAGAAAAAAGCTTATACAAGTTAGTGTGTAACAGTTATACATAATATGGCATATGTATGACTCCGCATTTTGTCAAGATCTAAAAAAAAAAAATAGTGTGTTAATGTTTTCCAACCTGGCCCAGGGGTCTGGAAGAGCTGAAGGTCTTTGGGCCGACTGTACAGGGAGTATGCTGGAGTGCCATCACGCCCAGTTCTGCTAATATTTGAGGGAACGAGGTATCCAGGTCCAGGAGAACAGCTGGAGCTGAACTGTCGATGGCGAGAGCCAAAGCTGTATGCAGGAGCCTTCCATTTGCGGGGATCATGATAATTTACACCTGATTACCGAACAAAATAACACGGAACTTTGTAACATGAAAATACAGGTTACTGAATTCTAAACCCGTGTTTACTTCTGCTGCTGTACTCGTAAACACCAGCCGATTTACCTGTAGCCCCAGGGAGAGCATACTTGGGCCCTGGACTGCTGTATAGTGAAGCAATGGGTCCTCTTGGCCTGTGAGGCCTCCACGATCCGACCCACACGTCAGTGGCTGACATAGTTACCTGGTCTACAGGACTAGAATTTAGTTATCCATTCAAACACAATTTGTGTGTATTAAAACTGTACATTAGAATATATACCCACCCTAAAATCAGAAATCGCAGAGGTGTCACTTGACAGCTGTGAATGTCGTTTTTATTCAGTTAAAACAACAGAACAAATGGCTTTACATTATTAAGCAATAATGGTTCACAAGTGAACACGTTGTGACGTAATTCCTCCTGTAAGTCCAGGGGAAAAAAACAATCAGACTAACAAAAACAACTAAGCTACCCAAGGTACAATTATTGCACAGCGACTTCCACGAAACGTATTCGCGTTTTCTTCTTACGACATCGGTCAGAGTTGTACAAACTGTCAGTGTAACACCTGACTATAGACAAACCTGTCTCGCAAATCGTCAGTCTACAGGTTCAAAGCTCGGCATTGTCGTAACGTCTGAATATAACTCGTCTGCACTCATGTTCAGCAAGTCCAATAAAAAATAAGGTAACAATAGTAAAGGGATACAAAAATCTGGCAAACTACTGGTCGCACCTTTTGCCCGTGGATAATCCTGATCTCGTAGCGCAGAACTCCTGACGATAGCACGTGAAAGTGGATCAAGCACAAAGCTGCGGATTCTTAACTTGTTTTCGTCTGTATCACTATGACGACGTTACCATGGCACTACGGAATGACATTCCATACTAGTAAAGATTTGTGAATACATAACTTTAGCTACCTGTACATTGTGAGGTGAATAATTATATCGTAGCAAGGTCTGTGTTAATGAATTCATTCATATTTATTTCAGCCAGTGAGCTTCATATCCACTGGCCCTCCAAATGCGTTTATTGCACGCTTGTTTCACACAGAAACAATTATTATTTAACCAACAAATAAGACAATACTGTCATTTTAAGTTGTTTTATTTATTTATTTATTTATTCAAAGTTATTTAAAGAATCTGTTAAGAATTCTGTATTGCGGATGTCCATGTGCTTGAGTGAAATGGTGTGAGACGTCGCAGCTCTCTTACTGTCGCTCCAAGCACCTTGAGTAGCGCACTATGGCGCATTTCCTCTTTTTGGACCTGTCACGTAGGAAAACAAGCAGTATCCCACATCAGAACATAAACACAAAAGTATCAACCTATTTGATTTACTTACATACAAACATAGTCATATTATAATGCAGATATATTCCTACCCTGGTCAGTGCTCGGATAAGCCGCTCTAGGATGGCAGTTTCAAATTGTGGACAGAGAGCAGTCACCTGAGCCACACAGCCCAGCAAACAACACAGGGTGCTACACTTAGACTGACACACACACATATACACACACACACACACACGAGCTGTTTTGATATTATTATTTCTCAAGTTTTATTTTTGTGCTTCCTCTGTTATAGAAATTTACATGTCCCAATTTCCTGTACATTTGAAGTAGTAGTAAGATTTTGTACAGTGGGTTGCTTAGGATAGACTCTCACCTTTTGTAGAGTTTTAAGAGGATTTTGGCCTGGTATATTTGTACTCAGTTTATCCATATCCTCAGTATCTAGAATGGGATCCTGTTAAAACAAACAAACCTTTATAGTGATTTAGCCAAACAAGGAGTCTGTGCTTTAACCCTTTGATAATTTTCAAACACCTCTGGTGTTAAGGTGCAGTTTCTGTTAGCATGCCACTGAAGTTCAACAAACATGGTTGATTCTCTACCTTTAGCTCTTCTAGCCAGATCCACATTAGAGCACTCAGAACGTCTGGGTCTGTCTCCATGGCCAGCATGACCCATCCATATGCACTGATGTTCAGTTCATCCTGGGAGTTGATGGAAGGCAGACAAACTGTGGACACTGAAATGCCTCAGCACACATAATCAGCATATATTTCTCCACCACACTTAAATCCCCAGGAGGTGCAGTCATTGTTTACATTGTTTAATAAATAATACAAATATTTATTAGTTGTTAAATATAAAATAGTGTTGCTATTGAGTATAGTATTGAATTAAATTAATATAATTTCAAAATCTGTAGAATTATTATGTTTTGCACTGGGATACTCAGGAGAACTGAGAGGTAGTGGCAATGGATCAGTGCCAAAATTTGTTTGTAATAAATGTTTACAGTAAACAATATCCATTAACTATGTTGAATGGCTTTACTGAAAGCAATAAGGCTATCGTGTGTAGAAGCACCTTCTTCTTAATTCATGTGACAGTGACAGAATGTTTGTAAAAGTGGTCCAACCTGTAGCAGTGCAACCCTCTGAAGTGTTTTGTTTCCTGGAGGGTCCTGTTGTGCCATCGCTTTGGCAACCACTCTTGAAGCTAATGCCACTCTTCCTGGTTTGTGATTTATATGAAACTTGGAAAGCATAAACAAATTAAATGAGATTCATTGTAGTGCAACACAAAGCAAAATAATTTTTGTTAGAAATGAGAAAGGTTCCACTCTTCTAGTTCTTTAGCATGCATCTTCAGCTCACAATATATCCTATGTATTACTGAATGCCTGTGGAATACTCACTCGCCAAATATAAATTATAGTCAAAATAATTTCTACACAATGATTTTTTAAATAATTTTGTGTAATTGCTCTTGAGAACTAAATGTAGATTACCTCCATACTGGAGCTGAATTTGGCGAAAGCCTGACTTTTTTTCATGTTACATGTCCGTGCCCACACACGTGTGTTTGATTCGTAACTCGTCCACTTTTCCTCCTTAGCAATGCCGCTTTCACACACACAAGGGTTTGATAGGGGAATCAGTGTGTAACCATCTGTTATACATTTTGACTTATTTTTAGCAACATCAGTGGTAGGATCTGTTGCTCTCTGATCTCTTAAACTTCCATTGCAGACTTTGCCATTATCCGAAAATGATGTCGAGCACGGTATGAATTCACTATCCTACAAAAAAAAAAAAAAGAATATCCAGTATGATCAAGAAATGAATATGACCTATGCACTTATTTGCACTCCTTTACTTCTCACAGTGTTCTCCAGTGAAAAACAGATGGTCATTTTAAACTTCATTTACTGTACTTTTCATTTAAAGGACCTGTTTGGTTCTCACCTTATTTAGGTCTGAATCACTGAAACTGCGCTTGTTTAGAAGGACGGCTCTGTTCCCTTTAAAAAAGGTGGAAGGCCTGTCGAAAGAGACAGATTCACAGGAGTCTTCCACCTTCACCTCCACATCCACTGGCAAATACCTCTGCAGCACCAGTGTGTCCCTCACCGCCCGCTGTAAGATCAAAATGGCTGCTCTCTTCTCTAGTTGCACCTGAACGTCTGGAGAACTGGGTGCTCCATGAGCAAGGGCTGTTAGCAGCCTGCAGAGAAAGTGTAGGATCTTAGGTGTGTGTGCGAGCACACGAGCCTCTTCTCCATGCACCAGCAAGGCCTGCCTCTGGAGGTACTGCCTCAGACTAAAAGCTGTATTGTGCCGGAGCTGCAGGCATGGGTACTGGGATAAATGGGAGCCCACCAGCCTGGCAAAGTCATAGACCAGGCTGATCTGTGAGCGCGTCTGAATGGAGCGAGGCCTCTTGATCCGAACATAGTGCACAGCCTCACTCGCACTGATCCTCAACATGTAGATCAGGTAGCATGCAATCAGCACTCCTGTAAAGTCACATGACAAGGTAGACGTCACTGACTTTAGTTAAAAGGTTGCACTAATCCTCGGCTTTTGTAAACTATTTATTTACATGTTTATTTATATAGATTTTGATTTGTTATTTGTTAGACGTATTTGCAAAAATGCCATGGAAGTCATGTTAAGTGATGTTTTTAATTACTTGGAGATTAATGGGTTTTGCTTGTGAAGGAGAGACTTGCCTGTCCTGCCCAGTCCAGCATGGCAGTGCACAGCCACTTTGCCTTCTTGCACAGAGAAGGCTAAGACCTTCACTGCATTGAGCATCTCCACCATGGACGATACCCCAAAATCAGTCATGCCAAAGTTATAAAAGTAAACTGAACACAAGAGAAGCAAGATCATAAGACACTGCACAAAACACTACTTGACTTTAGATTCATTATAAATAAGTAAGTGGGTATGTGTCTGTGTGTGTGTGAGTCTCACTCTTGTTTTCCATGAATATCTGTGGTAAATATGTGAAACCACTATCAGGTTCCAGTTGAGGACCACAGTGAGCATGTTCCCCAGGGAGCTGCATATTAATCATGGATTTAATTTTTAACCTGTAGACATATACACGAACAAAGAAAATGTCAAAATTACTCTGCAGGCATTTAAACTACTAATACAACAAACAGGTATGCCGCTATGTATATTATACAACCCGCTCAGTCAAAACTTTGTAAACAATAAATGACTGGAAACACTTACCTTTTGAACTGTTCTATTATGTTGTATTTCTTAATGAGATCAGTGGATGGTCGTGCCATGGCAACAATGTCATCAGTCACCCTTGAAGACACCCAAACAAAAGTGTGAGTGACAAATCCTTTACATTTTAATGCTATTTAATGCTACACACACACACACACACACACACACATATATATATATATATGTATATATATATATATATGATTTAAATGTTATTAAAATGTATGAAGTATGGAAGACAAAGAAACAGGCCTTTTTGAACAGAGGTAATTGATCAGCTTTGCACACCTGATGAAGGACCTCTACTACCCTTCTACAGTACACTGCATTTCCTTATCTGGAATTATCTGAAATATATAACTTTTGTATATATAAATACACACACACACACACACACACACACACACTGCAGTCTAGATGAGCTGTCAGATTCTCACCAGCTAGAGAAGAGGCCCTTAATGGCCTGTTGGTTGGATCTCCAGCATGCCGGACCCTCATAGTAGCAGTCCCTCCCCCTACAGGTCAGCATGCAGATTATATTAGGAGGAATCACCCTTACCAGACTCTCCCTGGCCTGAGAGTATGTGGGCTGTGGTGCTGGAACCAGTGGAGTCATGCCTGAGATACGGTCTCTGCCTGAGACAGAAAGTGGGTGAAGGAGATAAGAATAGCAGTGGATCCAAGAATGCTATTTAGCAAGCTAATGATAGCAAACTAAACTACAGGACACAGGTAGGGCTGCTAGATGTGAAGCTAATCACCTGTACATGGATGTAGGAGCAGTAAAATAGATTAGCTCATCGCTAGGCAATACATAGCTAGTATTACCACATACAGACTTAGCCTTTTCCACAAACTGTACCTAATCTTAATAGCCATAAGGATGTTATTTAATTATACCAGCATTTTAAGATTTATTCAAATAGTAATATGTTTATCTTTAAGGATTTAGTCCTTGTTTTGTAATTTCCAGTCATTATCAGTTTAATTAAAAATATAATGCATGCACCCATTACCTTATCAGTCATCAAGCAATAATTTACCTGTTTTTGGCCTCATTTGTGTCTTTAAAACCATGAGGAGTAAGTGAGGTGTCCACTACCGTGCTGCAGACGTCTGTTGGTCTGACCTAGCTTCAGACCTTTCTAATCCGTATTAACTGTCATAACCACATTAGTGCAAAGATGTTCACAAATCTTGGAAAGCCTAATTATATAACACTCGTTGAACACTCCCATCTGTGTTAGCCCGCCATATTCATGACACTCTGTGGTGCGATAGCCTAATAAGTAACAAATGCAAGCCAGAAGATGATCACTTGAATCAGTATCATATTTTGAATCAGTATCAGTAAAAAATCTGAATCAGTATAAATCTAAATCAGTGTGTGTGCTGAAAGGACCAAGCTTGTTGCACTTGCGTTAACGCCTCCTCGGATCTGCTCTCATCACTTACTGAAGTGGTACACGGTATTTTCCTCACTTCAAGCAGGTAAATAAAGGCGTGTACAATTTTGCACAACGGGAAGTTCCCTGACCTCCAATTTTACTAATGGGCGCACGGACATTTATTCCCGTTTGTCAATCTGTAATGCTCCTGCGATACGGTGGGCGGAATGGCTCAACAGGGGGTGTGCACTTTAAAATCCGCCTGTAAGCCGGTAATTTCGAACGCTTTTGACTTAAAACGGCACCTGCTCGTATCATAAACGCAAGTGGAACATTGCATTTTTCTTATTTCAAGAAGGCATTTAAAGACGTGTCAAAAATTTCACAATGGTGTGGAGAGCGCGAGGCAATCAGTTATGTTCTTGTCCTGAAGCAGTTTCACTCTGGCTCATTTGAGTGCCAACTAGTAGGCTGCAACAGTCTCAACCTTATACCTGTGAGAGACAGGTGTTGTGACCGATTCAGTTCCCCCTCTAATTCCTGTTTCTTCTGTCCGCGGGCACACGCATTCACGAAAAGA
>JAOYMR010000026.1:17309969-17323539 GCA_025802075.1 Tenebrosternarchus preto
CAGTTTAGAGCGTGTCCTGCTGTAAACGCTGTATTAACTCAGTAAGGTGGTGTTAATGGTCAGATTAGTTGGATCAGGTGTGTGGGGAGCAGATGTGTAGGGCAGTGTGTCCGGACCAGAGTCCGGAAACTAGCTAGCTAACCCCAACCATCTGCGTTTGATTATCATGTCCCAAATCTCTCTGTACACCCTAGAAAGTGCACGAAACAGATTAGTTAGTTTTATTTACAATGAATTAGTGCACATAATGTGCAGTGTATGTCTTTAGTAAACACTGTGACCTAGAGATGTCTGGTATGTTATGTGTCTGAAATAAAGAGATGTGGAATTGAAATGTGGAATGAAGGTCTATGCCAGTTATTCATTCATTAATTTACTGTTATGGTAAAATTTATTGGAATTGCACAATTAAAAATACTGTGTAAAAAGTGATAAGTTAGATTAGTTAATCACAGAGCATGTAATTTAATTAGATTAACAGCACTTGACAGCACTAAATTAATAATTAAATAATTCAAGGAAACTGAAGAAAAAGCATTTACATTTTACACCCTTTATATTTTAGTCGACTGAATCGACTGTAGATTTAGTCGACTAAAACTAAAAACAATTCAGATGACTAAATTATGACAAACTAAATGACATTTTAGTCAAAAGACTACGACTAAAACTAAATCAAAATTTGCTGTCAAAATTAACACTGGTGGAATCCATCTAACTTTACATTCATTTTATTATATTCCATATGAAGCAAATTTATACATTTGTAACTGGGTATGACATTTGTGACTGGATATATGACACCACACGTATAACCACTTCCTGTGTGCTAATGACTATGGTCTGTGTTGTAGTGTGTCTCTGTAGTAATCACAAGTAGAGGTAAGGTCCTACTGGGACACTTAATTTAATCAATCCTACATTCTCTTTGTCCTGTCTCTCAAAAAACACACATACAAGCTCTCTCCACTACTACACTTCTTCTGCACTTCCATTTTCTTTGCTTCTCTCCACTGCTACTTCTACAACACCGTCATCTTTTTTTCAGTCTATCAAATATTCATCACTGTACTATTCATTGTACAACCCTCTTCCTGTTGATCATTGCTTATTCTCACATGGATGCTAGTGTCTTGTGTCTCTCTGCCCATAAAGGGATATCAGTGGTTATAGTATTGCTTGTATTAGACAAAATGTGCTCTCTATCCCAGTATTTCACAGAACTATATAAATAACAATAAAAAGAAAAAATAAATCTTCTTACCCTTTGTTTCACATGGTCTGTTCAGTGGACTGAGTCTTATGTCTGGGCAGTAAGAGAGAGCATAAGGGAGAGAAGGATTTTTCAGGCAGGAAGGAAAACATGAATAAAACATTTAGAGTAAAGCAGTCACAAAAGCAAAGGAGAGGGACACTCAGCCATAGCAAAGGGCAAAAACAATCCCGTTCCCTCAGATGAAGCGATGGTGTGAAGCAGATTACTGGTATGCTTCTTACATCTCACAGTATCCAACTGATCTGGTCCCGTGTTTGTTTCTCTCCCCTTCGTCTCCACACCGTCTGAGTGTCTGGACGTGGTGTGGAACGGCAGTGCTTTGCTGGTGCAGGTGCAGATGGGCAGAACCCGGCTGCACCGCAGCCTTCTCTTCAAACGCCCCTCTACCTGCTGAAGTGCCCCGTGGAACTCGCATGGGCACCTGCAGTCGCGCAGCACTGCGCCCACCGAACGGCTGTCCACTTTGCTAACTCCACTCACACACCCTGAACCATGCCGCCCACAATGAGAGCAGCCCCCAGGGCATGTGGAGCAGAGGGGAGGGTGGAGGCCACGGCCACACATAGAAGAATCAAAGAGTTATAGAGGCTTGCTCAGAGCAGTTTGGGAATGGCTATTCTTTATTAAGGCATTACGGTTAGCATTAGTTAGCGGTAGCTAGAACCACACACCTGCACAGCGTAATGTGATGGATCTGGAAGCAGCTGGAGTGGTGAGGATTCTCTCAATCTCACTGTCCAACAGTGCAGAGCACAAACACAACTCATCTGCACAGAAAGCACCACATGCAAGACTGAGACTACAGACTCAACCACCATCTTAATTTCATTACATAAAACATCTTTAAAGATATTTGTGTAAGGACTGTTTGTTTTTCTCTCTCAATAATGGTCTTAGCCATGGAGAATGTCGTATAGAAAAACTTTCGAAGGTGTGGCATGCACCCTCGGAGACACTCTGCTGCTGCTGGCTTCTCTTCATGGGAGCAGGATGTTTGAAAATATGTGGGCTGCAACCCAACAAAAACAGAACACAGAAAAATGTCATAGCAGCAACAAGGCAAGCTCCACTGACTCCATCTTTGAGCTATATAAGCATGAACTGTGAAAGGCTTATACATTATTCCAGAATTAACAAGCTGCATACTGACCTCCTGACAGTTAGCTTTAAACTGCTGGCCTGGTTTGGTCATTTTGACTTCAGGCAGCAGTTTTCTGTGCAGTAGCTCTGTTTACGACTAAAGGAAAGGGATTTAGGCTGCTTTAATGTTATGCGATGCTCTTACCTATGTATGTCTCCATCACCTTTGGCTGGGAGTTTGCAGGTTGGGACTCTGCCTGGGTTTCCATTATTCCAATCATTTGTGCTTCTGCTGAAGCGGGCTTTCATCTTTACTGTCTCTTCCCCTCTTTCATCTCTTTCCATTTTCTCCCTCTCCCTGTTTCTCATTTGCTCCTCTCTTATCATTTGGAGTTCAGTGATGTTTTCTGATACTACTCTTCCTACTCCATTCTTGCTTTGCTGATATTGTCCCCCCACTTTTTTTTCAAGATTCAACGATTTGTCAAAGTCTCTAAAAGTCCGTCTCTGAACCTGCTGCTGCAGACACATGCACACACACAGTAAACAAGCAAATGAACAAAAGAACAGCCTCAGCACTGACCTTCAGTGCTATTTTAAAGACAAAACAGGGACACAGACCAACTGTTGTTTTTCCAGGCTCTGAATTCTCTGTAGTATCTCATGTGCTGATTGCCAGTGTTTCTGCAGGTCATAGTCCTGATCCTGATGTGATACATTTCTGCCCAATGAGTCCGCTGGAGAGAGGGGCAGAGAGAGTGAGATAAATAACTTATTTACTACAGGTCCTGCTGCAAGAACACTTAGCTGGAAACAAACCAAACATATTAATAAAGCTCAGAGAGCATCAAGTAATATATGCTTTAAAAACAAGTGTGTATAACTTACTGATCTTTTTACAGGTTTGTAACACAAAAGTGACTGCCTTTTTGACTTCCTCGTCATTCGTTTCAGTCAGCATAGAGATCATTAAAGACAAACCGCCACCCAGCAATAACTGGGACTGATGCTCCACTAAAGAGAAAGATAATACATTTTAATATTTGCTCAATTTCTTCAAAAAAATCAACTCAAAAACAGAAGTCTATGCCCACACGTCCATGCACTCACCACATACACTGGTGCAGTGTCCAAGAGTCATGACCACCACTAGCTGGTCTCGTGGACCGAGATTTGGCACAGACAGCAGGAACAGGAGGTCTGGAACCAACCGCAGCTCTGATAGAACAGGTGCTAAAGCCTCTAAGAAAAAGAGTGATATCCAGTGCTTTAGTGTGCTCACATTTCAATTGGTCACTCTGTGTATGCATGTTTTACCATTGTCTGCAATGCAGGCAGCCAGCGTTCTGGTGATCATAGAAGCGAGCTTGCAGGCCATTGCGCTGTCTTTGCAGTGAGGGATCACACTGGCCAAAGAGTTTGAGAGTGTGACCAGTCCTCCAAGCGATGCAAAATACTCCTGAGCACAAGCTGATGCATAAACACATGCACAGGTGCCTTAGCATTGTGATTTCATGTGCAATCCAAAACAAAACAAAAACATGGTGATGACACCGTGTTTCCAAATTACTCGATGCTTCATCTAACTCACTGTTATTGGCCACAGTCATGGCAATGAAAGAGCAAACGGGTTTTGCAAGCTCTTCTCTGGACACGGATACATGCACCAGCCAGAGTCTCGCCAAGGGGAACACACACATGCATGCACGCTGGTTCTCCTCTGACATATACACACAGAGCAGGAACTAAAAAGTGCAAATGTATGTTTTGTGCACCATGTAAGTGTGTATGCAAGCCTATGTTTTGTGCTGGTAAAAGGGATGACATGGTTGATAAGTTAATAACCAAGCCTCTAACCAGTCCTACTGCACAAATTAGGTTCTATAACATCAGTAGCCCTAATGCAGTCCGCTGTGTGTTTATACCATTCTGGGGGTTGTTGACACAGCCACAGAGAGCACTGGACACTGAAGTCCACAGCTGCAAAAGCTCATTAGGTCCTCCAGAAACTGGAAAACTATCCCTGACAATACAAACAGAGAACAGACTAGCTAATAACTTTGTGTGTATGAATAAGTCTATAAACCTAGATCACACATACACACATTTCCTTTATTAGGCCAACTGTCAAGAAAAATGCTTAAAATGTTTATACTGACTTCTCTTTCTCTGTGGCTCATGTCCATTAAAATTCAAGTATGTAAGACCTATTGAGTGTATTTAATAATTAACATAATTTTTTTGTCATCATACAAAAATGTATGTTTTCACTTTTACCTATTAGATTTGGAACAAGAACACCAGCCAGTGAAAGCAGTGAAAAATGTTGGATGTCTGAGTACCTGAACAAATTGAGCAGAATATCAATGCATCTAGTAGTCTGAGCAAGGCTCTGCCCATGTCCTAAAACACAAAAGCATTCATTTCAAGCAATTCATCAAATCTGCTATAATTATCATGCATTAACTGCTGAAGCCAATGGGAAGTAGCATGGGTAAAGATTTGGAATTACTGGGAATGTCTGGTGTGCAGAGTTTAGTACTCAAAATCCACCATTGGAGAATTATAATCCATTCTGTCTGATTACATGAGCAGTGGGTACTTGAAATGCCAGTCATCATGTGACTGGGCATGACAACATGGAAGAGAATCTTACTGTTGTTGGAAACCAATACAGACAGCATATACACTGCCACCCTTTTCTGTGTATGGGACACTTCATGCTTCAGGCATTCCATCAAATCAAGGAATATCTCTTCCCTGCAGAGGGTCTGTTTACTGCTCTCTATAAAAGGGAAGGCAAATCACTCTTCAACTCTATAATCGCAGAGTTACAATTCTGGTCATAACACATTACTCTGAACCTATACAGAACATCTTCCGTTCTTTAAAATACAAAAAGAATACTTGAAAAATCATTAATAAACACACACCATTAAATTCAGCCAAGGAGCCAAGTGCAAAAAGAGCCATTTCTTTAACCTCAGAGTAATGGCTGGACCTGAAGAGCTTATAGGTGAATGCCACACCTCCAATCTCTTTGAAGAACTCAGCATTCTGACCTAGAGGAAACGTGCAACAGTAAACAGGCTTGCCGTCTTACTGTGTGAATGACAATCAGACAATGTTTGACTGCTTTAAAACTGACCATTCTGTTGACAGATTGATATAATGGTAAGTAGAGCTTGTTTCTGTGAGTCTGAACATTTCATCTGGTACTTCAGACACTCAAGTAATAAGTGGAGATCAGTCTTGATTGCTGAAAACATTGATTAGATATTGAAATATATTATATATTGATTATACTGTATATTTAAATACATTATAATCTTATAAAATCTTATTTATATACACTTAATTACAATTTAAGTATTTGCATATGCTTAGTGAAAAAGAGCTCCATTTTCAAATATTGTAATCACAGTCATCTTGCCTTGCACTGCCCTGTGATTTAGCAGGACATGTTTAAGCCCCACCTTGAGTTACGCAATTTGCTGAAAGAAAATCTTTTTCCACAAGATAGTATCACAAGGCTAAAAAGTACAGGCCACCTGAACAATTCACTGATTTAGACTATAAAGTCCATCAACCCACATTAAAAAAAATAATTGAACATTTTTTACTTTAAAATGTTTTTTTAGTAAACTAGACTGGTCTTTCAGAGGCAACATAATTGTGTCTGTCAATTGTCAAAAGTTTGAATTCCTTTAAGAAAGGAAATCCAACCCAATGTATAAATGACCGCCATATAAACACTGATGTGACTATGGTTGAGCACAAAGCAATGTTGAGCGTGTGTAACTGACTTACAATTTAACATTTTCATCGGGGACTGCTGTATTTTCATTGGGGACTGCCGTGGCTACAGCTGCTGAGAACATAATAAGGTTAATGTTACATTATAATAACCGCTATCATAATGACTTAAGAACCAGTGGGGTGCTGTTCTTTGTAATAAATTAAACGTTATTATACAAAATTACAATTCAAGTCCCACCTTCACCATAGGAAAATTACGTTCAAGTCCCACCTTCACCATACAAAGATTTATGCTTTAACTAACGGTACCATAGCTTACTAAAACAAATTAAGTTTAGATTACAAGTCCATGTATATGACCACCCCGTTTAACCAGAGTAAGATAACTCTAGCTAGCTAAATTTGTAAGACTGCTAGCTAACTTAGCTAACAGTGGGAGAGGTATAACCAACGTTTTGTTGGTTACGACAAACGACAAAAAGTATATAGCTGAAAATAATTAAATTAATAAATCACAACTAACAACAAACTTTGCGGTTCGCTGGCGGTAAATAGACAATTCAACTTTCTAAAGGCTTTTGAGCCGAATCGGATAGACAGATAGATAGCTAGCTTGAAGACCCAGCTGTAAATTACTGTGACCTAACTAAATCGCTAGCTAACTAAACACTCTGTATCGTTAAATATTCCCGCCATTACTTGCATTAAATATTTCCAGATATTTTACAGATATTTTCATTGATCAAATATTGGCGTTAACCCGAAAACTAACCACAATAGTGCTACAATATAATCGTTCAAATGTATCATTTGAGTGCATAACTAAGTTGGTGACTTATCGTCTAGTATCATCTAGCCAATTTAGCTTTTAATTTCTTCAACGAACTGTCTCAGAGACTACATTTCCCGATGTGCTTTTAAAATAAAAACTACGCATGCTCATATGGACAATAAACGAACGAGATACACCCACCGGACCGGGTTAATTTGCCGTTCATGTGAAGAGGTGCTTTACATTTTCCTGTTTAACTATACAGTTATAAACTGTTAAATAGAACCAATGTGGTTTGAAGAATGTCAGTTCCATAATAGTTGTTTGATATTGCTATGCACAGTATTAATTCAATGATAGGTTGATGTCGGTGTCGCATCTAGGATAGCTAACTAACTAGCTTGCTAATAATTAACCATTATGGATAAAAAGCTCTCTAGCTAGCTAGGTGGTTGCGTATTATACAACTGTTGAGTTCATTGTGGAAAAACCTCAGGTAAAACTATATCTAGCCCGCTAACAATTTGTACTAGTTAGCTAGCTATGAACCTTAAAAAACTCAAGATTCTATAAGAAGTGTTAAAGCTTAAACTTTAACTCGCAGCTAGTACCAGAGACCGGTCTATGGCTAGTACACGTCAACTTTGGTGACTCCAGAGTCCGAATTCGTTGTGAGTAAAATTGTGTTTTACGTAGAAGCAGCCCATGAAATTGCTGTTGCTTCTACTAATCCCTTATGCTCACAATATTTGCGCAAACTTTATAACGCCACTTTAATGATACACTTTGTCATAATCAAGTGAGGCATTAAATCATAAGGTAGACTTTATGATTAAAGTGTAAACCCCCATGTACAAATCCATAGAAACGTTACTTCTGCAACCGTCCAGTGATTTACTGTGGTGTACGTGTATTTGTTGTCAGCAGTTAATGTAGGCTGAGATGTTGTTTCAGCATATGCTGATTTGAAGTACATTAATAAAGGCTTGGTTCATTAATGGTTTGTTTCCTTTTGTAATTTTTCCAGATGCGGAAATACTGTCACCGGTACACATAGGCAGTTAACATGTGCGCAAGACTCCTGTGCCATGTTGGCAGTAGGCGCCTCTCTGCCAGTTTCCCAACCAGCTGGTATGCTCTTCTCTCCACATCCCGCCATTCTAACATCTCACCTTCCCACGCCCAGGCCTACTCCTCTCGTGGCAGGAGGTCAGATAGTGACTCAACACAAGGCAGAGAACATGCACTCTCTTCACCTAGTCGAGAACTGGACTTTCAGTTGAGCAGACTGCAGATTAATGCAGTACTGCGGGCTAATGAACAGTCAGTGTGTGTTCCCAAATTTGACGGCCGTGGTGGCCTCAGCCCTGTGCTGAAGTTTGAGAGCAATCAGCTTGCAGCCAATTCTCCCCTAGAGGACAGACGCAGCAGTGCCACATGCCTGCAGACACGTGGTATGTTGTTTGGTATTTTTGATGGCCATGGTGGCCATGAATGTGCTCAGGCTGTTAGTGAGCGACTGCCTTATTATGTCGCTGTGGCTATGATGTCAGAGGCTGTCCTGGAGGACCTTGAGGCTGCCATGGAGATGCTGCGGCCAGTACTGCCAATTCTTCAATGGTACAAGCACCACAATGACTTCAACTACCGTGATTCTGCTGCTCTCTATGTGAATCACTTGCGCGTTTACTGGCAGGAGCTCATTGCAAGTGAAGAGCACGGTAAAGGAATGAGCCCTGGTGAAGCACTCTGTTACGCTTTTCAACGTCTGGACGCAGACCTCTCCCTGGAGGCACAGGTCCCAATGACCAACAATCTCATGCGCAACACAGCTGTCCAGGTCGCTTTTGCAGGCTGCACAGCCTGTCTGGCTTACGTGGGGCCAGAAGGCATATATGTGGCAAATGCTGGTGATTGCCGAGCCGTGCTGGGTGTGCGGGAGAGCGACGGGAGCTGGACTGCGCTGCCCCTTTCACAGGACCACAACGCCACCAACTGGGCTGAAGTGGAGCGGGTCCGTTCACAGCACCCTGCGAGTGAGCGCCACACGCTCATCGTGGACGACCGCCTGCTGGGGGTGCTGATGCCGCTGCGTGCGTTTGGGGATGTCCGCTTTAAGTGGAGCCGCGAGCTGCAGGAGAGTGTGCTGGAGAACGTAGACTGCGACCTGGAGGAGCTCAACCTCTATCAGTACTCTCCACCCAACTACCTCACCCCACCTTATCTGGAGGTCACACCAGAGGTTACCTACCACCATCTCCGGCCACAGGACCACTTCCTAATCCTGGCCTCAGATGGCCTATGGGATGAATTGGACAATGAAGAGGCAGTCAAGCTGGTGGCAGAACACTTGACTGGTGTTCACCTGCAGGCACCACTCTCTGCTAGCCAGCAGGAGCTTAACTTGGGACAGATGCACCAGTTGTTGCTACGGAGACGAGCATGTGCAATGCCCGCCCTTGACTTGAACTCCGCCACACATCTGATTCGTCATGGTCTCGGGACCAACGAGTATGGAGAGATGGACCAAGAGAGGCTGGCAGCCATCCTTGCGCTGCCAGATGACTTGGTACGCATGTATCGGGATGATATCACCGTCACTGTGGTTTACTTTAACTCTGCTCTAAACAAATCTTGTAGTAATTAACACAGATATGGGTACAATAAATCCCAGTGATCATGTTATTCACTTAACATATTCAGACATAGCTTCTAAAATAGATTAAATAATGTATTGTGAAATATAATCCAGCCAGTGTTTCCTAATATCTTATATTCATTGTTGTCACAAATCCATAATTATCATCTGGAAGCATGAGGTTCAGTTTTATTACAAATTTCAAATGGTCATATATGGCATATGTATGTTTGAGCCAACTACTGTTGATTTTTATTCCTAATATAAAACTTGATGTCTAAATGAGATTTGCTCTGTAGAAGAGCCATCATTTTAGTACATCTCTTGTGTACTTTAGGCCATTTTTATTGACCATTATGCAGCCTAAATTACTATATTTTTTGTGTGTGTGTGTCAAATCTTCTGTAAACCTTTGACTTTTTTCTTCATCATGGATCTGGATCTCTCCTAAGAAATTGGTTTCATTTGGAAGCTTATTGTACTAAACATTGTCAGTTTAGTGACTGCAAAACATTCATCCACTGGAAGGTTGAAGTGCATAGTTATTATAATTATGTGGTTCATAGGTCATGTTTGTGTTGATGTACATATTGCATAATTTGAAGTCTGCTGTTTGTATAATCTATTACTCATGGCTATTTATTTTTGATCTGTTTGGATGTGTGAGTGAATGTCTGTTAATTAGCCATCATATATAAAGACATGAACGAGAAGTCCCGTTCAGTGAACTATTTATCGATTATACATTTAATATAGTAACTTTTCTGTTCATTTTTACCTTATTTTCTGTAGTCTTCATATTCAGCCCCTTTTTGTGTCATGCAATACCTTTGCCTTTTTGGGTCTTAAAGAAATGTATGTGAATAATTTTTTTGGTATGAGGGGGTGTCTGACTGATGCTTCTAAGCAATTCACTTTCCAGTGGCACTTCTTTTAGATGTCTGAGCAGTTACATTTACAGCATTTAGCAGACATTTTTATCCAAAGCAACTTACAATTGTGACTGAATACATCTGAGCAGTTGAGGGCTTTGTTCAGGGGCCCAACTTGAGAGAGGTGGGGTTTGAACCAGCAATCTTATGATTACTAGTTAAGTGCCTTAACCAGTGAGCTACCACCACCCAGAGTGCTTAGTACAGACTGTAACAAATAGGTACCAGAATTTAAGTTGCTCAGCATTGGTAACGGCAATAAAGTGCAGGATCAGTGCTCACTGAGATACTCTACAAATAGATGTAGAAGTATAAAATAGGACTTTTTGAAAATATAAATTTTTATTTCACGTCTCAAATTTGGACTGGATTTAGGTCTTGATCTTAGACTCTAAAATGCAATATAACAATTATTGTTAGTAATAATATTATTGTTAAAAGGAAGTAAGTTTTGGTTTCTGATATGCTACATTCAGAGGTACCAAAAATATTACAATTTTAGCAAAAATCCACTAGTGGGCGTTGGATCTCTTTCTCCAACGCGGCGTTATGCGCCTGCGCCAAACACCCGCTGAAATTCAAATGTTTGAAGTACACGGAAGAGCGTTCATAAAATAGATCTTTGTTAGCTAACTAGTTACTGTTCTCGCTGTATTCACGGAGGTAAGTTAATTTTTATTCAGATAAAAATATTCAGGTAATAGTAAAGCGCTTGTCTTACATTTACCGAGTGCATTTTATGCTGTATGCCGTCATTACTTGCTAGCTAGATAGTTAACTTAGATGGTTAACTAACTTGTGTTTCAAGTTTACTAGCTACCTAGATCGGTGATAACCAGCTAAAAATTCTCGTACATGTGTGAGGAAAAGTTCCCAAATATCCATGGCTAGCTGGCTCGACTGAAAAACTCGAGGAAAACGCAGACTGCATTCGGTTTTCATTTTCAACCGATACTCGAAATCGTGGGTGATCATAGTGTAGAAGTTGTTTTTTTGTTTGTTTGTTTAGCTAGCTTACTAGTTTCTACCTTTTGTCAGTAAGATCATGGAAGAACATAGGCAGACGGATACAAATCAAAAGAGGCCGAGGGATTCTCTGGAGGACAACATCTTGGTCTCTAATGGTATGAATGTTTCAGAAGATATTTGTTAGCCATATACTACACCCCCATGTAGCCTTTGAGTTCACTTACACATTACTTGCTTGCATGCTAGCTAGCTGTATGGCTATTTGAGTAACTACTTTAGTCAACAATATCCCCTTATCACTAAGTGAAGCATGACTTTTCATGTGTAGTTTGTTAGCTACTGTTTTGTTCCCATTTAGACTGCTCGTTTAAACATTACAGTATGGTCAGTTTACTAATGATAAAGATTGTGATTGTAAAATCCATGGCAACTGTCAGCAGAGCTTGAGAACGTACTGAAGAAGAGACGCTTGGTTGCGGAAGGAGTTGCGAATCAGAACCCCTTGCAGTCTGTATCAAGGTCCTCGGCCAGATCACGGCAGGTGGAGCTGGAGGTGAAACCAGACACACCAGTCATGGCTTCAGTTCGCCTTAGGGTGCAGCAGCTTGCTCAAAGACGAGATGGTAAGAGAAGTCTGAATTTGTGAAACTTGTCCATTTCTCGTGCCAAGCTCTGAGCCACTTTATGTTTGTATTGTGATTAGAATTAGTGATTCTGGATGAGACTGTGCGATATTTGTGTTTGTAGCATATGCGGGGCTTGTTCAGCGCTGTATGTCGGACCCAGGGGGAGAGGGTCCTTCCAGCAGTTTGCTACAGAATGTTTTTCACATCGGTGAGTTAGCCTTTGGCAAGCTATACTCTGTAAGCAAGTAATTCACCCAGTTACTGCTGAAGACCTGTACCACTACAACAATCTCCTAGCTGCTAGGAGAAGCTCAGTTCCTTCTTTTAATTTTGTCTTATCTGAAACCACACAGTCCAGTAGTAAAAAGACTGCAGACAGAAGTATCTATTATGAAACAAATGTAACGCACACTTCCATGTTGGTCTGCAGCCGAGTTAGAAAGTCTGTTGTTTAAAGGCATTTGCTTAGTGTAAATGATGCACAATACAACACCTGTTGAATGTATTCTATATTTCTGGCTACTTTGAAGGTGAGGGAGAGTTTAGCTCTCGACTGGGTCACTTTAAGACTCCCACCCCAGAGAGCAGCCCAGTCCTTTCCATGGCGTCCACACGCCAGCTCTCCAGCTTTGTACACAACATGCATCAGCAGCTCAATGCTGCAGTGACCCCCAGCACAGAGGAGGAGTCCCGCATCCGCCAGGTAGGCGTTCCTAATATTGGCACTCTTTAAAAAGTTGTGTGCTTATAATTGCATTTGTGGGTGTGTGGGTGTTTGTGTGACCTGCTCAGGCTCGAGAGGCCGAGTTGAAGTTGCTCATAGTTCAACCTCTCACAGAGAACATGTGGCTCAAGAGGAGCTTGTCAGACCCTTCTACCCTTGTTGAGGTACATATTCTTTATAAACACATCTAACAGTTCCCCCTGTGCTATTATCTGTGATTAATATGCAGACACGAAAACAGAAAAACAAGTCATTTATTTAGTTTGCATGTGGTTGAATCATGCAAAGCAGTTCTACTTGCAATTTCCAGAGGACCAGAAAGCCGGTCCTCTGGAAGTTAGAACTTTGGCAAAAAGTCATAATTTAACACTTTCCATTGGCTTTTGAGAATGTGAGCATATTTGTACTTGTTACGGGTGATATGCACTGGATGTTTTGTTTCATCTTTTTTATTTTTATAAGATTCTCATGTTTAAACACTTTAATTTTGAATTCTGTTGGAACACAGAATTTTTGTTTTTAATTCTGTTTTACAGCACAGTTAGTGTCAGTGGCAATGTTATGTGATATACAATTTTTATTATTATTTTTTATTTAAAACTGATTTATTGTTTACATTAGCCGATTGTGTATTTTTTTTATCCTGGAAAATGCATCACTGGTCACATCTTGTGTGAAAGATCTACTGGTATGTACTTGGGTGAAAGATCTACTGTATGTGTGTGTGAGACCTTGTGTGTGTGTGTGAGACCTTGTGTGTGTGTGTGAGACCTTGTGTGTGTGTGTGAGACCTT
>JAOYMR010000026.1:17326422-17345920 GCA_025802075.1 Tenebrosternarchus preto
CTCTCACTCTGCACCTCCTTCGACCCTGTTCTCCCTCCGTACTCTCACTCTGCACCTCCTTCGACCCTGTTCTCCCTCCGTACTCTCACTCTGCACCTCCTTCGACCCTGTTCTCCCTGTGTACTCTCACTCTGCACCTCCTTCGACCCTGTTCTCCCTGTGTACTCTCACTCTGCACCTCCTTCGACCGTGTTCTCCCTGTGTACTCTCACTCTGCACCTCCTTCGACCGTGTTCTCCCTGTACTCTCACTCTGCACCTCCTTCGACCGTGTTCTCCCTCTGTACTCCCCCGCTGCACCTCCTTTGACACACCATAATAAAATATGCCTTTAATAACTGACAATAATAAGCCTACAATATTAATAATAATAATTCAATGTTATACACAAGCCAATTCTGTATGGTTAAGAACTAATCTCAAAACTGAAACATTACTGACACCTGCTGGCCATACACAAAAACAGCACTGGAAAATGGAAACAATGTGGAACAATAAAGATAATGCTGTAATAGTACAATCTTCTCTACATTCTTTCAGACTGTGATCAATATCACATGTGGCTTTCACTGTAATGGCTACTCAGCTGCTCTGTTCATTGATAGCAAGTTTGTATGTGAAGAGGAACCACCTCCAGTACGCGGGACCAGGACAATCTCTGTAGGTCTAGGCTGGACATGGCCGTAGACGCTTAGCCTGAATTCCTGTGAACATCCACGAGCAGCAGCTACTCCAACACGTCCAGCTGAAGTCAATAAATGAATTTATTGACTTCATATTGTTTAATATTAACCTCCTTTATTATAATATAATTATAATAGTACAGGAAGGGTGTTTTTTTCGATAGTCAGTTCTGCAGAGCGTGAACCCTAACCCTGGCTCTCTTAACCAGGCGTGTGGGTTCATGGGAAGTCAGTTCTGCAGAGCGTGGGCTCTCCTAACCAGGCGCTCGGTGAGCAGGGAGTTCGGCCTCGCTGCCTCCCTCTCCACCAGCAGGTACCTGCACAGATCACACGCACACACACACGCACGCACGCACACACAGTCCTAAAGTGTACACAAACAGTCCAGCTAGTAGTTTTGTTTCATGAACTACAATCCCTCAGTATACATGATGCCATGCATCAGAACTCCTGAAACCAGGAGGGTGGAGCGAACTTCCACCAGCTGAATAGGTGAGATACTGCCGTGTGAAAAACCCTGAAGACTCCCTTCTGGACCAAGCATTTAAATATACCTACATATAAATATACAGAACTTGCATATAAAGGTGTTTTGAGACAACAACTGTTGTAAAAAAGCGCTATATAAATAAACCTGTTTTGATCTACATGAAAAATCCATTACTGACATGTTTCCCACTTTATCTAGAGCTCGTACAGTGTACTCATAGTGTACTTGTATAGTGTACTCAGTGTACTCATAGTGTACTTGACTATAACCCACTTATGCTGATATGACGATAATTATTTGAGACACTACAAAGCACTTCTGTAAACTGCTCTGAGCAAGTGCACGTGAACGTAAGAGGTGATGACACTCATGATCATGCAGCTCTGCACATAAACGCTCCTCTGCACTGTGATCTGCACCTGTTACAAACCCCTGAACTGCTTTTCACCTGGAAAATCTTTGATGGTGTTTATCTTCTGACTTCATGGCAGCATGGATCAGCAACTGGCTGAAGACATCCCTCTTAAAACCAAAGGGTTTAAAACAAAACTCTTTAAACAAAGGGTGTCAGAATGGTTTTAATACTGGTTGTAATAGTGTGACTATGACTGACAGACCAAGTAATGACATCTGTTATAAGACCTTGGGAATCCTTTGCAGTGTGACTGACCTGTGCATCGCTGCCCCCTATCTCAACAAAACGGTATCGCAGTGGCTTGAGCAGCTCCACAGTCTTGCTGTAGTTGCCTTGGTCATATTCCAGAAGTGCCTGACACATGGGCAAACCCACGGAGGCTGCGAGCTGCAGCTGCTTGTTGTCTCCTGGCTCTCTGCACAGAGAGGAGACAGGTCTCAGACTGACCTCTTTAAGCTCAGTGCCATCCTTACAGGTTCTGGCTGGCAGGGTAAACTGGAGTCACACACCATATGCAGCCATGTGGTCTGTGAGCACCGTCTCTTACAGAAACCCTCCTCTACCTCTCTAACCCCCACCTGGCCAGATCCCGCAGGCTCTCCAGCAGACGCTGCGTGGTGTGCGAGTCCCTGCAGCCCTGGGAAACCATAAGGAAGTGCAGGTCGTTGAAGAGCAGTGTGTGGTCCTCACAGTGAGACGTGGTCAAAGGCAGCAGCTCCCTGTAGCGATCCTTCACGCTCACGCCTGCAATGGGAACATGAATATCACACACACACACACACACACACACACACACACACAATGATAATGATGATAATGGCTAAAAATCCCATGTGCCAAACACATCAGCACTTGCCATTACAGCATTAGTGGCTTTGGGTGTGCATGATGTTTAGGTAAACACAACCCTGTAAAAGGTAAACATGACCCAGGTCCAGTGCATCACAGCACGTGTCACGTGTGCACGCACATGCTGGGGCAGGTGTCACGTGTGTTACACCTCACCCTCCATTTCCAGCCTGTAGAGTAGAGAACAGGCATCCACTGTGTCCAACATGGCTCCAGACTGCAGGCAGCGTCGGGACACCTAGGGTATCAGAACATGCCGGGGTAGAACACTGGATACACACCACTTCACACGCTGCCAAGTGCTTCTAAACAGCTGTGGTTGAACTGTACTCAATGTAATCAGTGGAACCAGCCGGAGTCAAGTTCACATCTACAGTCGAACTGACACTGTGATAGAAGCTGTGAATCTTTTACAGAACCTTGCATCACAAATTTATCATAACATGCAAACGTTGACGATACTCCTGCAGGCTCTAGAGACCCGAGCTTCAGAAACAACACCCTCAGATCAAAGAGCAGATCTGGACACTAACCTGCTCATCAAAGATTTTCAGAGCTTCTTCATACTCTGCCTGGAGAACACGCACATAGAATGCAGAACACACACACAGACTCACACCGAGAATGTAGAACATGAATTTCAATCATTCAAATTGGCATAACTGCAAAGCTGACATGAAGGAACAGAAAACGCTCCATTTGACACTGTTCTCATCAGTGAGCTGTAGAGGCTCTATGGGTGTCTAGAGGAACACAGACCGTTCTGTGGCAAGCACAGATCACCGAGTTCTCTTGGCTAGAGGAGGATGTTTTAAAAGATTACCTTCTCAATGTGACAAAGGGCCCAGTGCCAGTAATTATGACACGCCAACATGTCACAGACCTTTAGAATAAAACACACAGTGTCAATGCAAAATGCGCAAGATGTTTTGAAACCAAGAATGTTATGCAGAACGAGCTTGAAGACTGACCACCCAGTCTTTCTCTGTGGAGGACATGAACTTCAGACCCTTCTCCACTTCTGCCTTCATCTCATAGACGTGAGCAACAGCGTGCACAGACCAGCCGTCCTGCGGGTTTAACGCGAGACCCTGGAGGAGAAGCACACAAAACAATGAGCCTCAACCTGGAACTGTGTCCTTCAATCAGGACTGCAGCTGAAAATTTCAAATCACATAAGCTGCAATTTTATTTATTATTAAAAACATTGTCAAAACAAAGTTGCTCCCTAAGTATCATCAACAATAGCTGTAATCATTCCACTCACTGTTCAATCTGTAAAACCACTGTAAACTCTTCACACAAAATTCGCTATATTAAGTTTGTTAATGTTTGATGCGTTGACCATAAATACACAACTGATCTCAAACTGAGCTCAAATCACAAGAGCAAACCTGCATCTTGGTGTCGTCAACCCAAACTGAAAATTGAGATTAGTGTTTCCCTTAAAACAGGTCACGTGACTCCACACACACCACTGCTGTTAACAGGTCATGTGAGTCATTGATAATTACCTCTTTTGCCACTTTCTCAGCTTGGTCATAGAAATGAGTCTCAAGAAGCCCAAATGAATACATGCCTTTAAGATAACTGGAAGGCAAACACAGGAGAACATCCATGCACATCACACATTTATAAAGTGCACAGCTCCAGGGCTGAGAGAAACACATTGTACCTGTACAGGGGCATGTGAGGTTTCCAGTGGGGAAGTACTCTAGCAACAGAGTCCCTCATCTGAGTCTGCTCTCCCAGGTAGAAGAAGCCATCGTGGGAGAACTTCAGCGCTAGCATGTCGGTTGGATGTTCCACCAGAATGTCCTCCCACACAGAACAGGCTTGGGGGAAAGCTCTGCAACACACGGCCTTATCTGAACATCGGCAAAAGAACTTTGATATTGAAGAGCCACGCTGCATTCAAACTGCAATAACTCTGCGTCTCCACATAAATATGGAGCTGTACCAGAGAATATATTAAAAATGTCAAAATATCTTCAGTATTATTGCATTAAACCACCTAGATACCAGCTGCAGTAAGGGACATTTTTTAAAAGGATGGTAGAATATGATGCACACATTTATCTTATGACTTCCTCCAATAAATTAACTTTCATTAATATATTAATAATAATTCATTAATAATTCTTTCATTAATATATTCACAGTCATCAGAGTCTAGAGGGCTCACCAGAATCAGGATCAGGATCGGGTCTGTGTATCAGACACATAGAGCTTTGTTTAACCTCTGAAAACAGTTCCTGAACCTTCTACCCGCTGGTTAAAAAGCAGAGGGTAGTTTGGCTTCTGCAGGCACAACCCAGGTCTTGTGACTCCCTCCAGAGGTACAAAGCATTTACCCCTTTTACCCATTTTTGACATTGTGACTCACCCCCTGGAGAAAAGCCCTATGGCCTCTGCGTGCCGCCTCTCTCGGGCAGTCAGGTCCTGGCAGCGTGCCAGCTCCAGCGTAGTCCGCACAGCGTTTGCAAGCTTCTCGTCCTGCAGCACTGAGCTGCCGGTGCCCACCAACTGCAGCCCGGTGCTGATCACATGACCCATCACTACAGCAGGCGCAGAGGGACACACAGGAGCTCCCTGAAGCCATGCTTACATAACACTGATTGTCCTCCAACATTCAGCTTTACAATGTTTGGCAGACGTCCAGAGCTGCTTCCTAAAGTGCTTTATAGTTTATATCAGAGTCCTCATGTGACAATAGTCAGGTCCGTGTTATAAGGATAAAGTCCTGGCTAGTAGAAAAGCCAATAATGAGACTGAAGTGTTTAGTGCTTTGAAGACTCAGCTAATGGGAATTCATTCTACTTCCACTTGCATTATGGATATTACTTGCAAAGCTTACAGTAACCAGTTTCAGTGACCACCAAGATTTACAAAATCAAGACTCTACAAAGCCCCTTTAGATCTATGGTGATCGTGTTTACTATAGGGTTTGCTTTCTTATATAAGCATGTCTAGTCTAAAGGCCTCACACGGGGACTGCTCGAGAGCCAAGTTCTTGGCACGTCTGATAAAGTGTCTCCAAGCAATATTTACGTACCAAAGTTCGGGTCAGCTTGTTTGATCGCTGCCATGCACCCCTCTATTCCTCCTAGTGTCTCGTCATTGCGCCACGTTACGTACTGGAAGAAAGGAAAGACGCGAATAATAATCAGGAGTGAGAATAGCAGTCCAACCGTAGATCTCGGTCCAGCTCCTTATCTACGACTATAGGAAACTATGGAATCCTTTACCGCGGATATGTAATATAGATTTGAAAGCTACGGCAATTTCATGAGGTTATATCTTCCAATCACAATCACAATGTTTATTTCATTCATAGTTATTCCGCTTGGTAAATATTTCCGCCACGTCAGTCACGTATGAATGTGGTGATGAAGGAGAAGGTCCTATACTGGTTTTATACTGGGCCGAGCGATACTGTTGAGAGATGCCGTCACACTTCTCGATTTTGACGCGTTTTGGATAACCTCACTTCTCTACCTGGGTAAGTATGGCGTCATAGAATTTGCAGGCTTCGTTACTGGCCGTAGACAGCTCGAGACCTTCCGCCTTCCACGCCTGCAGAAAAGACGAAAAACAAACAACTGCTTGCATTTGGGCTCAGTTCAAAACGTAATCTAGACGAAGATTTTATTTTTCCAACATATAAACGATTTCTCAGAAGTTCCTCGTTGCTTCCATCTCATAACTAGTGCTGCTTTTTCGAATAAGTAATTAATAGGTGATTAAATGTACGCACTTCAGCTAGTTATATTCCAAAATCGTAAACGGCACATGTTAACGTATCCCGTTTAACACACGAGTAACAACATCAGTCAGCAGTGAAAGCTCAACGATAAAGTATTTTTATGCAACGCTTGACATGTTGACCCGAATGAAAACAGCTGAAATTACCAAGTAACTTATTTCAATTTATTGGAAGTAGTTCGATAACCAAAGGAATTCTTACCTCACAATCTCTAAAACTAGACGAAATCATTGCACACATTTCCTGTACTGAAGTGTCCAAACTCCTAACAGTTGACCAGAAAACCTGAGCAACGTTAAACGTAGATAGTAGGAAAACCAGGAACGGATTCTTACGGTACGTGGGTCGAGTCCGGTACCACGCCTCTCACGAGTTGTTAACGTGACATTATCACGCACAACACATTATTTTTGCGGTAGCTGAAAAATAGACCAAAAGAGGTTTAAACACAGCATACATTTACATCAATATGAGGAACAAAAGCTTGGATTATAATTTTTAAACGTATATCCAATATACTCCATATGCAAATTAGCTACAGGAAGTATTTACATGTGTCAATAGTTGACAACATACAGTACAAAAAGCTTACATTTTCTTTACATACACATTTTTTTTCACGTGTTAATAAATACCAACAAACTCTGTAAAACATTTCACACAGTCTAAACTCGCCTTGAACTGTAATTTTTATCCACAGCACAAAAATCTGTTCACCCTTGCAGCTTAATGGTGACCAAGTTGAAAAATACAGTTTGGCAAAAACAAGTTGATTGTGCAGGTGTATGAACAGGTATTACATACCTGTACATATAAACATACACGTTTATTCAGCAGGTGTGTGAACAGGTATTACATACCTGTACATATAAACATACACGTTGATTCAGCAGGTGTGTGAACAGGTACATGAACCTTCTCTGCTCTGTGTTCCCGTGTTACATATTAGTGATGTCTGCACATTCATGTTATATAAATGTATTTCTATAAAAACAAATATGATGATGATGATGTTCTTACTATCATTACATCATCATCCAGGAGAGCCACCAGCAAGTCTCGCTGCTCCACCACCTCCAACATCTCATTCAGGATCTTCTTCCCCTCCACCAGCTCCACTGAGGTCTTCAGGTGACTTGCAGGAGCGAAAAAGAAAAAAAGGAAAAGGAGAGAAGAAAGAAGGGAACAAAAGAAAACAAAAACATTTCCTTATTTGGAAAAAATGTCACCAAGTTGCAGGATGGGATGGTGGACAGCAGGAGAGAGACACAGAGAGAATGTGACGGAGAGACCGAGTGTGTGATAAAAAGCCAGTGACAGGAACCGTGGGGAGAGACAGAGGACGTGTTGGTGTGGAGCTCCTGGGCACTGTGGGTCTCCTGCACTAGGACATTATTCTTCTGTACCAGGGTGTTACAAACACAGGCCTCAAACACACACCCACAGAGTGCATGCACTGTTGGACAGATGTGACCAGACTGAGGTCACTCGAGACTGAAATTAACACAAAAGAATGACGACCATCACCATCAGACCTGCGAGAACATTCCTAGATGGAAGTATCATCCAGTTATTGTGCAGTTGTGCGGTATGGACTCTGGTATGTTTACAGCTGCAGTGTTAAACAGTGGTGTGTGTGTGTGTGTGTGTGTGGTTTGTACTCAAGAAAATAACAACTGCCAACAAGAAGGCAGAAAACAAAATCAAAAGCTCAATGCAATGACGGACATGTGAGTGGGGTAATGGTCCTGATGCAAGAGGTAACCAAGGCAACAGCAGGCAAGGGAGTGGGATGGCTAATACAGATCAGCGCCAAGGAGCAGGTGGAAAGCCCGGGTCACAACACGGGACTATCACAGAGTGACCGGAATGTCAGACAGGGAGCTGTGTGCTCCGCTGATACACTAGTACACTGATGCACTGTAGCTCCAGCAAAGATGACAGAACATTACACCACGATCCAGGACTGTTACAGTAATGCAGTCATTACCACATCAAAGCAGAGATGATGTTAGGGTCAGTTAAGGTCAGCTCTCACACCTTCCCAACTGTGGGTTTTCTATTTCATTTAATGATTCACACTGGGATCGTGTGGGTCACTGTACCCTAACCCCGCCCAGTCCTGGCTCATTAACCTAACGCACCTAACATCTGCTGTTATAGTGCAGAGACACTCATGCATATTCATATATGCAAATAAGCATTGCACAGACAGACAGCCCACAAGCCTCACAGGGACCAATACAGCTAAACCTGAGTGAAACCCACAACCAGCCATAGATAGGTCTCTCCAGACCAGTACCTGATGGTCTGATGTCAGATCCTACACCATAACCAGCATTTAACCTACCTCTGAACAGGTATGATGGCCTGAGCAGATAGGAGCTGCATTTTATAATTTTGAGAAGTGTTTCAGGTGTTTGAGTAGCACTCACACACGTATTACACAGAGAAGAAATGAACATGATGGGGCTTTGGTTTCTCTCGAAGCTCTAGAAAGGATTTTACCTTTCTAGATCCTGAAGGGTCAGTTCATTCATCAATGTGCCTTATTCACAAAAATAACAGTTTATGCTTCTCTGAGATTATGACAGATATTCTGTTAGTGTAAATTACTGTATGAAAAACAGCTTGACTATATGTGCAAAGAGTATATGTATGTGTCCCAACCATGGAGAAGCATGTTCTAATCGAGCAGCTCTGGAATCCAACAATGGGCTCTGAGGCTGGAAAAGGGTGGAGTCGTAAAGGGGCAGGGCTTGAGTGATGGACAAACTGCAGCAAAAGTCCTGGGGGAAAAACAGAGGTTAGTTAGCGGTTTGTTAGTTAGTTTGAAGTGAAAGATTTGCAATACTTAACCCCTCAGATGCAAGTCTAGGCTCTCATAATCATTAGACTCGCCCCAATACCCCACAATAAGGACAGGGTTAGGGTTTTATTAAAGATGTGTTACTGCACACGTGTACAGCCAGTGACAACATTCAGCAAGTGGTTTAAATAAATAAATTATTAATTAAATAAAGGTCATTCATGTAAGCCCTTCACACCCATACAGTGCAGAGTACTGAACACACATACTGAGTTTAAATACAGACTCTGTGCATGTACACAGCAAGTGTGGTTCTGATCCCACGTGCTGGAGGTGGTTCTGATCCCACATGCTGGACGTGGTTCTGATCCCACGTGCTGGAGGCAGTTCTGAGAATCGTTTGGCCAGGTCCACCTCTCCATAAGAAAGCTGTGTGCTTTGACTGACTCAGCCTCTCTGTCTTTCACTCTCTTAACCAGGCGTGTGCAGTGTGGGTTCGTGAGTCAAGCAGGTGGTTCTTGAAGCTCTGACAGTCCACTCTTTATGGATCTCCCCTATATTTTTGAATGGGTTTTGTTTCACAATCCTCTCTAGGGTGCAGTTATCCCTATTACTTGTACACTTTTTTCTACCACATCTTTTCCTTCCCTTTGCCTCTCAATTAATGTGCTTGGAGTGTGGAAGCAGGTGTCTTCAATATTGAACCTTTTCACAATATTCTAATTTTATGAGATACTGAATTTGGGATTTTCATTAGTTGTCAGTTATAATCATCAAAATTAAAAGAAATAAACATTTGAAATATATCCGTCTATGTGTAATGAATGAATAATATACAAGTTTCACTTTTAGAATGGAATTACTGAAATAAATAAACTTTTTCATGATATTCTAATTTTATGACCAGCATCTGTATATATAAATGTAAATGTAAAGCCCTGCCTACAACCACTAATGCTGCCGCCAATCCTGCCGGTAGATGGCAGTCACACCTCGAATTATCAAACAATACAGGAAAGAGAAGAAGATCGTTCCCTGGTTACTGAAAAAAGCTTAGCGACGCTGAACGAAGTGGCGAGCTTTTAAAAACCGTCATAAGCAATTAAGAATATGCAATTACTTTGAATGAAGGTCGCAAACAACAAAATTATTTTACCATAATAATGTAAAGGATTAGATTTCACTCTTTGTCGAGGAATGGCTAAGGTCGGTATCATGGATGGATGCTTGCGACGTTATTCCTACCTAGACGTGTGTGCACGCGAATTCTAAAATAAAATATTGCTAAATACATGATATTTATACAGACACTAATAGAATTATAGACATACGATACATGAGGGGTCTGAAAACCTAACAGACAGAAAAACACTAGGATAAGTCAGGGGTAGGGAAATTCTTGTACTGAAGGCACATCTCCAGAAATGCGTTACGTGCGTTTGTTTGTGTGTGTTTGTGCAGACGTGCGTAGCAGAGAGCGCGTCTCTGCGCGCGTCCCTAAGCGTTGTGGGCGCGCTGGAGCGCGTCGTACGTCGCTGTGTTGGGCCAGAGGGTGGGAGTGTGCTCTTCACAAAAGACACAGGAGAGACGCTCATCACCAGGCATGGGCAACGGATTCTAACTTCCCTGCGCCTGGACCACCCAATAGCCAGGTACACTCCACACATGTCTTTTACTCTCGTTTTTTATAAGACCAGATTGCAGAAAACCTTTATCTTAAATAATATTTTATCTTAAATAAATGCTACTATGGACAAAACCACTTGTGCTCCATGTACATCAGGCTTTTGTGTTAAAGTTGTAACATTGTTGGTGTGTGTTTGTTTTTTAGAATGGTGCTTGAATGTGTGTGTGCACATGATCGTGTTACAGCAGATGGTTCTAAGTCGTTTATCCTCCTGCTGGCCACAGTGCTGCGAAGTATCTGTGATTCTGTGAACAGACAGTACAGAGCACTCTGGAACCTGGCCACCCCCCGAAATCTGGCCAGTCGGCTTCTGGCCTTCTGCTGGAAGGAACTCGATGACGTCATAGACCATGGTGTTATCCCTTATTCCTCATCATTTTTCCTTCTCAGTGGATCTGGATGTCTGGAAGGTGGAGTGCTGCCTGCTCTAGTGAGAGGGTATGTTGCAGGAAGAGTTGGCATAGGCCAGGCTGAAGTGCTGACAGCTCTTCTTTGTGAGTTGTACACTAAAGTCAGTGATGAACAAGAGAGTATAACTGCAAGTCCAGTTGCATTCCTCAACTCTAACTTCTCCCTGCTGCACATACCAGTGTCAGGACTTCCCAGTGGCCATTCACATGTGGTGGAAGGGATTGTCTTTGCTCGTGATTGGTCAGTGTGGAGAGAGGCTGAAGAGCCAGTGAAAGCAATTATTGTTTTTCAGAGTCTAGACGAGCCTTTGGTTCCTGCTGGAGACAATATTAGCATTTGTCTTCAGCAGGACTGGCTCCTTGCCTCCGAGAGAATAATGAAGGAGAGATTAGCGGCGATGCTCTCTCTCCAGGCGCAGGTGGTGCTGTCGTCAGTGAAGCAGCCCGAGTCAGTGCTGGAGTGGGCTCGGACGAACCGCCGGGCCGTTCTGGAGTGTGCCGACTCAGAGCAGCTGGAGCTTCTCTGCCAGCTCACCGCCGCCGACACGCCCCCTCTGCAGCCACTGCTACGCGTTGCCACGCTGAGCTTCTGTCGCCGTCTGCAGCCAGGAGGAGGCGGCGTTGCTCAGCTCGGGGTCCCTTGCTGTGGCTTCCCACGCGTGCACACGCTCGTGCTGTGCGCGCCCACTGCCGGAGCACTTGAACAGAGCGTGTGCGTGAGCCGAGGGACTTTCGCAATGCTCCAGCATCTGTGTCAGGCCGTTCTTAGGAGGACAGAACACCCAAGTGAGACACAGTCTCTCAGTGACTCATGCACACATGAGACAGAGAGACAGAGACCAGAGACGGAGAGAGAGAGAGACAGGGTCTGTGAAAGTCATGAAAATCCTGACCATTTACATAGCTCTTCTTCAAGCCGACCACGAGGTCCCACTTCCCCTGCAGACTTGTGGGACGTTATTTTAAGGGCTGGTGGAGTTCTTCCTGTGGGTGGTGCATTTGAGTTACTATTACATGACTCCTTGTTGCACAGTCGTAACCATGGTGACACCGAGAGCCGGAGGGTCCTTGCAGAGTCCGTACTGAGCATGCTTAGAACATTGCACTCCAACAAACCTAAAGATTTTTTGCAGCACCATGCAAATTTCATGAGCAAGTTGAAGCAAATGAAAGCAGGTCTTGCCATCCGTGAGCTTGAGTCTGGGTCAGAGTTCAGGTTTGGTGTAAAGCCAGAGGGTTTAGCACCCTTCTGTGTAGAGTCAGTCTGTAGTAAACACCAGTTGGTGGTGTCCGTGCTGCAGTGTGTGAGCAGACTGTTGTGTGTGGGTACTATAATATACAGCCCAACTCCTGTAGACAGGCCACTTGACACATGTGCTCAGAAGAGTGAAGAAGAGGGCATGTAACACTGAATGAGGGCTTGTCCTTTAGCACTAGAATAAACGTGGTTAAAGTGCACACATTCTACAGGTCACAAACCCCCACCCTTCTTCCACTTTACACCTTTATCAGCTGTTGTCTTAGAGGACTGTGCAATCTGATGAGCAGTCTATGGTATAACTAGGTTAGTGCCCTCCCTCGTCACACACCTGATTTAAGCTTTTTGCTAATTATCAAAGCCTTTGTGACATGAATCAGGTTAATAGCACCAAAAGTTGTTACAAGCATCTTTCTAAAGTCCAGATTAAGAATAAATGTCTTGCAGTGTTCATTTCCTCAAAGTATCCTAAAGCAAGGATTATTATTATGATGATTGATTATGATTATTATTATTATTATGATATCACTCAAACATTTCATGTAAGGTAAAGAAGATACACTACTTCTTTCTCACAACTCTGGCTTGCTATAGTTTTAGCATAATGGCTGCTGTAATGATTTTTTGTTTTCGTTTCCTGTGAGAAATAAATTGTGCGATTTTCACCATCTGTGTAATTGCCAAAGAAATTCGAAATCATTTGTATCATTTTAGTAACCATGCAAAAAGTATTTAATTCTCTCTGTTGGTTGGTAAAGAGAGGAGATTTGTGAAACTCAAAAGTTTTATAAAGTTATTTACACATGTTTTTGTAAGGGGTTACACAATAAAACATGGGCTTTCCAACATAATTACAATGAAGTTGAATAAAGTGTTGAAGGTACATGTATAAAAGTTATGAAGGTACATGTATTAAAGTTATGAAGGTACATGTATTAAAGTTATGAAGGTACATGTATTATGAAGGTACATGTATTAAAGTTATGAAGGTACATGTATTAAAGCTTCAGTCACTCCTGTTACCATCACTGGTCACAGAGGATAAATCAACAAAAAACACTACAAAGATTAGAAAAGCATTTGGTACACTACTCAAACTAAAAAAAAAAACAATTCATAACTATATTTTTAACTTTTGTAGCTCATAGTTATATTTCATGTATTTGACAGATGCTCTCATCCAGGGCTCCTATCCACAACGTTCCTACCATGTTACTGAGACTAGTACTGGTATAGCATAGAGCACTTCCTCTGACAGGGATTGAGCCCCAGTCCCCCACAGCAGCAGCAGTGTTGTCACCCACTATTACACTGTACCACACTGTACCAGCCCCTGGTCTGTAATGAGCTCATTTTTCCTCTCCATCAGTAAATGTCCAGGTGATCCCAGAAATCACAGAAATTGTCCCTGTTGCCATGCTGAGAGTGAGACTGTAGCGTTAAATTCAGTATTGGCCAATGCCCAGCAGCTGTGTACCTGGGCCAGACAGGAAGCCTCTGCTGCTTGCAAAAAGGTGTTTCCTCACTATGAGAGTTTGGATCTCCAGTGTGGGCAAATGCACCCCAATAACACAGTATCTGATTGGCCAGGAGAGTCTCTTGGGTTGTGAGAGTGAGGTTTGTAACAGCTGCAGAGTCGAACAGGAAAGGAAGCTCTGCCCCATGACAGGCGTGGTCAAAACAGAAAGGAAGTCCCGCCCATATGTTGTGGTCAGAAGGGGAGTGGTCAAATACATACATCCAGACAGCTCCACCCATGTTTACAGCAGAACGAGCAGACCGTCGAGCCGGACACAGAAATACATAATCAGTCACAATCTAAGAGATAAGATCAGAAATCAGATTTTGATTAAAAAAAGGAGAAAATAGGTTCAGATCAAACTACCTTTTATAATATCGAAATAGCTATTAACTATTCCAGTGCCCTCTGAAAGTGCAGTGTTAGTCTTTACTGAGCAGGTGTCTCACCTGTGACAGCAGGATACGTCTGTCCTGGTTGTGGTAGAGGGGGACATATTTGTAGAGGACACTAAGAGCTTTCTGCTGGAAGACAGCTGTTGTGTAGAATATGCATTCCAGCAGAGAAACTGACTCATTGAATATCCCATATACAAAGATCACCCCCTCTTCAGATGTAGTACCTAGAAGAATACAAAATATTTACGCCTGTCAAAACTTAATGACGTATGGCTGAAATGCCATGCAAAGACTGACAAAGGGCCAGGCTACCATGACAACTAACACTGTCAGTCATAGTCCAAAAATAAACAGGACCGGGTCTTCACGCAAGTGTGTAACAGACCTACTATGACCGGCTTGTATCTCTGCCAGTGACCCTTTGGGAATGCAGAAATTGGCTGCTCCCTGATCAGTTTTCCATCAATGTAAGGACCCCACGTCTCGAACAGTTCCAGAAAACGGAAAGGGTTGATTATTTTAGAACCTTCAAAAAGATTGGGAAGAATGTGTGGTGGTTTGTCTCTGATAGTGAGATTTTCAAGGAGTTTTATCCTCATGTGTTCACTGTGTGTGTATGTGTGTGTGTGTACCTGTTTTAAGCTGAGCATCCAGGATAGAGTCTGAGCTGAGAGACCGAAGGCAGGACATATCAGATATGGAGCAGTTAGTCATTTTCACAAAGTCCTTGCCCAACTTTACAGCATCCCACCTGCAAAATCACAGTCATCAACAGTGTTACTGCCATCAGAGTGTGGAGTTACTGCCATCAGAGTGTGGAGTTACTGCCATCAGAGTGTGCTCTTGCTCCAGGCACGTGTGATGGTGTTGAGGGAAAGCTGTATATGCATGACTGTGTAGTACCTGCTTTTGAGTGGGATGGAGAGGGGCTGGCTCTGTATAGCGGCATGTCTGAACAGAGGCTCACTGGTCTTCATCATCAGGTGCAAGAATACTGACTGGGCCCCCGCACTTTCACCAAACAGAGTCACCTACACACATATATACACAAAATCACACCCCCATGCACATGCATAAATATACATACTTATAAATATACATGGGTATTTGCAGTTGTCCCAGCAGCACCTCCACATACACACACACCTTGGCTGGATCTCCAAACACACATACACACACACACCTTGGCTGGATCTCCACCAAAGGCTTCGATGTTGTGCTGGACCCAGTGCAGTGCTGCCTGCTGGTCCAGAATGCCGTAGTTTCCCACTGCAGAGCTCTGAGAATGTTTCCCTGTCACCAGGAACCCAAACGCTCCTACATAAGAAAAAAACATCACTGCCTTATTTACAAATACACTGTAACGCTCTTACACCATTACAAACGTGTTTGTGCTATATGGATTATACTCTAATACTCTTACACCATTACAAATGTGTTTGTGCTATATGGATTATACTCTAATACTCTTGCACCATTACAAATGTGTTTGTGCTATATGGATTATACTCTAATACTCTTACACCGTTACAGATTTGATTGTGTTGTACAGCTCACCTAGGCGATACTCCATATTTACAACCACTGTGTTGCTGTAGTTACTAATGAAGCGTCCATCATACAGTGGGTTGGAAGCGGAGCCAGCAATAAAGTCACCTCCATGAATCCACACCATGACGGGCAGGGCTGTGGAGGTCTGTAGTGACAGGTCCACACTCACAGGAACAAACACATTAAGGTACAGGCAGTCCTCACTCACCTGAACACACACACAAACACACATACACACACACATACACACAGATAAATTCTACTTTAAACCTGTACTGGGATCAGGGCCGAAACCAGAATCAAAATGTTAGTAATGTCCATTGCTGTAGAGATGCTATTTAGAAGTAACCTAAGTTACTTCACAAACATTTATAAAACAAACCTATGGAGACATTTGTTTTTTACTTCACTGTTTGCAGAAACGTCCTTTCTAATGAACTTTTTAACGTGAAACACAAAAGTACTTTGAGGTATTTTGAGGTATTGTGTAACAGGGGTTGTAGTCAATGCAAAGGTGGTCAATCCTTTCAATTTTAACAACCAATTCTTACATATGTCCACTTTCTTTTCACTATACACTTGTGTTAAATATTTTTTTACACTAAACCTGTTTCAGATCATTGGGTAGATTTGGGATTCGTGCTTTTAAGTAATGGAGGCAATACTCCATCATAACATTAGTATCAAAAGTTCACCTGTGTTGTGAAAAAAATGTATATCCAAATAGAAGTAATTACAATTGAATTCTGATTGGTGTGTTTAAGTGTAGGATGTCGTTTCATTAGTGGAAACAAGACTACCTGAAAAGGGCACGTTGGAGAGACATTCCCAGCACAGGACTGCATGCATGCAGGTCGAGGGACCGTGGCATCATACAGCAGTGTCCATGGTGACACAGGGCCAGGAGCAGTCCAGCGCTTTGGCCCCACAGGAGGCACCGCATACGGAATCCCATAAAATACGTGAGTTTTGTCCAGAGTGATGCCACGGACTGGACCCAAGTGTGTGAGTACAACAGGGCCTTCACTGGATCTGGCTCCATCCTCTTCATTCAGCATTGCATCGAACAGCGCAGAGACAGAGGCTTCTTCATTCCCTGTAGTTCTGTTTGCCTCAGCAGCATCTATGCAGTCATTTTTATCATCAGTTGTCTCAGTATTAGCGTGCATATTGTTACCATTACAGTCAATTTCATTACATTCATCATCAGCTAACGCAAATGGCACTAGATCTTGAACATTTAATTCAACTGTATTATTTATATAATCAGAATAAATGTCAGCAGTTTCAGACTCTCTGCTCCTAATCCCAGGTTTATCTTCAGGTCCAGTACGTGAGCCACCTAATTCAGAATCAACAAAGCTAACATCGTGATCACTGTGTTCAAACATGCCATTATTTGCAGGCTTTTGGACGTAGTTGAGAGTCATGCTCCGTGTGCCTCCAGTCTGATGTGTGTAATGGTGCTGAGCATGTGTGAGATGAGTGCGTGTGAGTCGTGAATCCTCGACTCTCTCTTGTCCCCCACACGCCAAGTCTGGTGTCACCATGGAAACCAGCACAACTAAGGTTACTCCAGTGACCATGATGATCTCTCAGCTCCAGCTGGTCACACTCTGAACAGGTTCCAGAGATGACTTCTACTTACACATCTTCACACACACCTACTCATCACCCGTAACGTAGATTCACTCAACCACTTGTTTATTCCATTTGCGAATCTCCAAACGCTGATTCTTTTACTCCATGTTCATTTTCTCCAGCAACCCCAGTAACTGCCACTTACTGTTCTGCACTCCTCAGGAGGACAGGGGGAAGTGTGGAGCTGAAAGGGCAACTGGACTCTGACCTACTGAATTTCTCATGACTTCAATGAACTAGTTGGCCTACAAAAACTCTCTCTCTCTCTCTCTCTCTCTCACACACACACACACACGGATGGGTATGTAAAACAAACACATCTCTTTCTCAATCTCTCTCAATCTCTCTCTCACACACAAGGATGGCTATGTAAAACAAATCAGATTACGAACAGTGGAAAATGTGGACACAGTTGCTGAAACTGCTCACATGAATCACATTACAACACATTATCACATTACAGCACATTATTAATCACATTACAACACATGATCCACATCTGCTCAGCAGGATGTGGATCACACAAAATAAATGTGCAAAAATTATCTAAAACAAAATCTAATTCACAAAACATAGAAAGTCCTGCTCAGCCAAACATACGCTGTATCTTTGATTGGGTCGGAGTGTGTGTTTGTGTCTTTGATTGGGTCGGAGTGTGTGTTTGTGTCTTTTTCACAATAATCTGTGTCATATGCCTTTGGATAACCTTGTTATCTTAGATTTATACCTTCCAGTCTGGGATATGGATGAGCAGATCAGTTGTATGAAAGTGCTTCAGCATATGTGTGTATATGTGAGCATGTGTGTATGTGTGTATATGTGAGCATGTGTGTATGTGTATGTGTGTATATGTGAGCATGTGTGTATGTGATCATGTGTGTGTATTTGTGTATATGTGTGTATATGACTGTATATGTGTGTATATTCTCTCAACTTTCTGAAAGTATCTCAACTTTCACCTTTAAATGTGAAGCCATATAAGGTCAGTTTTAAATGTTATTAAACCCACAAAAATTGGATGCCTGCCGTATATCATTAGTGTTGTGAAACCCCTGTATTGTTGGGTGATTGCTCAGAAGTACTAACAGGCAGCCGTTTAAGATTATGACTCATCTCTGTTCAGACTGTTCACACTGCCTACAGAACGCTATACGTACAACCATCTCCATGGATACAGTAAAATCTTCTGGGATGCAAACACTCAAGGCAAATAAAAATAATTTGTGGATTTTATGCATCAGAAAATGCTTTTGTCCATCAGCATGTAAGAAGCATCAGTACTTTTCAGAATATTTTTAAATATGTGAATATGAAAGGTGAAAAGTTTATTAATATGTTTTTATATATGATTAAACATGTACTGGAACATAATTTACACAAAAAATGGACATAGAACATATTTGTTTAGTGGGAGTCACTGAGAAGTGGCACTGTGGGCAACCTCAGTCCTACCCAGCAGGGGGGATGCCACACATATGACTCAGCACAAAGCTAGGCCTTCATAACATGTCCCTGCTATAGTTATGAATTGGTGAGGAGTTCTAAAGGTTATAAAGGCTTAAACAACTTGATATTAGTTTACTGGGTGATGTTAGTGTGTTGCATAAAAGTAGAGAAGCCAGCATATCCCAACTGGTAGCCGCAGTCCTGGATTATTCATCCAATGGGAAAGTCTGTGGGCTGATGAGGGACCAAAATCCCACCCAGGCGTCCAGTCATATCCTGCAAATAGATACTTAATTATAACCAAATGTACAATGTTTATAACAATTCAACTGGAAAACAAATTCTTGTTAACAAGGCAGAAAGCTCGTAACAGACCAAAAAATATATAAAAAGACAGTTATGGTGGTGTAGTGTAAGACAGTTATGGTGGTGTAGTGTAAGACAGTTGTGATGCTGTAGTACATAGTAAGACAGTTTTGCTTTACTGTGTTTTGTAGTTGATTGGTACAATTTAGTGTACATAATCTTATCTTTACTGTGTTTAGTAGTTAATTGGTATCATTTAGTATACATAATC
>JAOYMR010000026.1:17349785-17362110 GCA_025802075.1 Tenebrosternarchus preto
TCCAACAGAACCTCGTATCCATCCAACAGAACCTCGTATCCATCCAACAGAACCTCGTATCCATCCAACAGAACCTCGTATCCATCCAACAGAACCTCATTGCACTGTCCAAAGTAACTGTACAAACTCTAGAATCACCCCCCCCCCCCAAAAAAAAAAAGATTAAATAAATGTAAATAATAATAATAATAATAATAATAATAATAATAATACAAAGTCTATGAATGTCTGGGTGAAACATACTGTATATACACAAATGTTTTGCTGTACATGGAAGGGGCCATCATGTAAAAATACAGGATTTATAATAACAAACATATAGAAACTAATGATCATCTATGATTTTTACAGACCATTTTTCATGTATCTGCTGCCAACATCCTCCCTTTCAATACAGTCTTATTCTACGTTAATGTACTTCTATGTAACTGTAATATATTCTCACCTCTTTGTTGGTCAAGTGCCTGTGTGTTTGTCCTCAGACATGGTTCGGAGGAGAGGAAGACACTCTCCAAAGGAATACCCCACTGGTGGGGTATCAGAACTCACCGCTCTCCAGTTACCTGCTGCTAAACAACCCCCCCATCATTAATCAGCCAGCCCATGTTCCTGAGCATCACCCCCAGACCCAGACCAGTGCCATCCACACCAGAATCAGGAAACTGGAGGCAGTGAGTCATTTCTGTTATTACAGCTGTTGTAATAACTGTCATAGCACTTCTGTGACTAATAGTTTATTAATGTTTACATAATGTACTATGGCTACTATATTACTGTGAGGAACACGATAGCATAAATTAGCAGTGGAATCATTGAAATGTTGAAAGCAGACAGACTAGAGACCTGGATACTGAAGGAAAAAGCTCTGAATGATATGTGATGTTTCAGTGTATTGACATTCACATGAGTGGCTGTAAGGGTGGGTCTGTTGCTGTGGGTCTGTTGCTGTGGGTCTTTTGCTGTGGTTCCTTTGATGTGGTGTATTTAAAGGTTTGTTTGTAGGAGGGACTGAGTGTTGAGAAAAAGAAACAGACTGTGACTGAGCAGATGATGGTGGACCAACTCTCCAGGTCAGCTGAAGATCCATTTTATGAAATATCTCCCTCCTTGCTGATGCTAGAAGTGGCGGTGTGTTCACTGACGCGGTGGCGGTGTGTTCACTGACACGATGACACACCTGTGTTGGTTCTCGCAGGGCTGTCATCAGTGAACCAGAGCAAAACTCTGCAAATCGAGTGAACATGTCAGCATGTCACAAAAGGACTCTCCATCACACCATGTAAAAAGCGCACACACGCACACACACATAGTTATAAGATACAGTGTGTTACTCCTGTTTCACACAAATGTATGTTTTTGCAGAGTGAAAACTCAGAAATCTTTAACGGAGAACCTCTTATCCCACAAACTAAGTTTTCATGCCAGAATTTTATCAAGGTAGGCATGATCTTTACTGATTTCTTATGTCCAAACTTAAAAGGCACTGAAACACTGTGATAATCACTGTTTTCATTGTGTATATGTGTACGTGTGTATTTTTCAATAGATGTGGACGTGAGGCATGTCGAGAGCTGATTGGTTTCTTCTTCACATGTGATAACAGTCTGACTGTGTATGAGTATCGCAGTTTTGGGAAAAACAGGTTGGTACAGAGTGATCCAGAACCTTAAATTCAAAATTAACGATTTCTTCACAGTGCCAGCATGTCTGAAGACGTGAGTGTTACGTGAGTGTTACATGCACTTTATATGAATCATGCAGGTGCAGTGCTCTGCCCTTTATTACCCGTGGAGTTTATAGGACTCGAGGGAGGCCGTATTGTCTAGCCGACTTCTCACAGGTAACATTCATGTATCTCTCTCTGTTTCTCACAGGTAACATTCATGTATCTCTCTCTCTCTCTCTACCTCTCCTCTATCTTTCTCTTTCTCCTCCTCTTTTTTCCTCTTTCATACACATGTGCATACAGTCAAAATACTTCTCAAAGTGTGAGTAACACATCTGTATGCATTGTCCAGGGTGCAGACCTGCGGTTCAGTACAGATGTGCCCCACATCCCTGACAGTCTGAGGCAGCGACCGTATCTGACCCTGAGAGTCACTGATGTGGAGGAAGAAGCCAAGAGTTTCCTGCTAGGGTGCGCACTCACACCCACACACAAGTCCTGGTGTGGAAAAATACAACTGCACACTCTTAAATAACTTCAGGTATCAATCAAATGTGCAACTACAGAATGATTCTTTCTCACAGGGCCCAGTCAGGAGAAACTGCAAATTGCCTTTCTGAGAAGGAACTCAATGATGAAAAGGCCCTAAAGGCAATTCAAGGTTAATATTCTCTAATGTGCTCACTTATGACATTTCTTTTAAACATAGTGTCAGGAACACACACACACACACACACACACACACACATACATATACATACACACAGTATATCATACCTTGGAAATCCTTATTTGATTGTTATCTACATACAAACAAATAAAAAGACGATCTGGGCTGGATGCATTGCAGGGACTGTACATGATAGATTGAAGGGTCATGCTGTCCAAACTCTGGTTGCACTGAGGAGGAAGCTGGAGTATTTTGACCTGCAGGACAAAGGAAAAGGGAAACTCAGAGAATGTCTAAAGGAGGAGCTGAGCCTCAGTTACCAGGTGCAGTGACCCTCTAAACATGAGCAAACCAAAGCCCTGCTTTAGGTAATCAGTCAGCTATTCTTCAAATAATAAACTGCCATCAGTAATCAACATGCTGGGAGTGCACTTGAACAATCATTCATGAATGCTGTTTTGGCTGTGTCAGGAATTAAGTAACACTGTGTTGACTATGAGTTAGGAGTTCATTAATTAACACCATGTTGACTGTGTGTTCATCAATGTTGTGTTGGCTGTGGGTCAGGAATTCGAGACTGTGTGGAGAATTGTGAGCCAGCAGGGAGAGGTGCCTGTAGATGGAGCTACTATTATGCGTGCTGTTACCGGGGAGATGAGTGAGGCCAGAAAAGCCATTTTCATAAAGGTATCGTGTCTTAAGAGTGCTCAGGCTATCAGATGAACATGTCAGATGAATATTTTTGAAGTTTTCTGCTTCTTGATCCCCAGGTTTATGTTAAACTTGATCCAAATAAAACTGGCTCAGTTTCTCTGACTGACATCGAGAAATTCTACTGCACCAAAAAGAACTTGGAGTATGGTGAGATGATCACTGGTACCCCTGTTCCACCCATTCAGTGGATCACAGATATTTATGAGTCATTTTACATTTGGTTGTTCACAGGGGCAAAAACTGACTTCCTAAGTTGTATACGGGATGCAGAAAGGGTAGAGGGCAAGGTGGCGTATGCTGAGTTTGAGGATTACTATGATGCCCTGAGCATTGAAGTCCCCAGTGAGCAGGAGTTCATCAGTGTCCTGAGCAGCACCTGGAACATGTGAGCTTCCACCCCAGCGGCGAGTCTGAATCTGAATCTGTCTAGAGATATTCCTATGTTAACGTGTATACATGTCTTAATGTGAAAGATTACTGACATTAGAGTACTGACTACTGACATTAGAGTAATGACTACTGATATTATATAGCAAAGATTTGTCCATTTCAACTTCAAAATGGACAAAGTCCTGCAAGGAGTGATATGTGTTCATTAATAATGTGTTCATTAATACATGTTCATTAATAATGTGTTCATTAATTATGTGTTCATTAATAATGTGTTCATTAATATATGTTCATTAATAATGTGTTCAATAAATAGTTTTCCAGAGTAATGCTGTGAAAAGTGCTGTGGTATCATATGTGTATAGTTTGACTGATTTCTGTAATAAACAATGTTACCCAGTTTATGGTTGATTTTATGTTCTAATTTTTAGGGAATACTTTCACATGTAAGAAGTGTTTATGCTGTATAAGATTTAATTTTCAAGATTATTAACTGGTAAATAAAATGATAAAAACATAAGACTCATAACATAAATCTTTAGTTCTAGCCCCTACAGACTTCTTAGTGAGAAATCTGTGATGTATCCTAAAGGTATAGCAGCCCTGTGTTTCAGTGGCCAGTAGGGGGAGCTGTATCTCACAGGTAGAAGATAATAGAAGAAGAAAAGGACAGGAGGGAGAAGATTCCAGGTGTGTAAAAAAATGAAAAACCATACGACTTGAAAAGGAGGTGTTTCGAAATAGCTTCCATTTTCTGAAACATGTACATAAACGCATCCTAAACTATTAATCATTAATGTACCATGTCAGCTAATGAGAGATTTGTGTGTCCAATATGGACAGTTCCTTGACATTAAAAGGGTTTCAAATGTCTCTGTTATCAGAATTCCTGGTTATGTATCAGTGTCCATTAGCCAGTCCATTGGAAGAACTGTCACAGTGTTTATAGTTGTCGTCTTCATCCTGACTCTCCTCCTCTTCCTCATCACTTCTTTCATCACCTTTCATCTGTGGAGAGAAAGACAGAAAATTCTTTAATATTACTCACTGTTTGAAATACGTGCCTTTGTGTGCGCACAAGCTGCATTGGGGTGTACTCACTTGGCCAAAGAGAAACTTTTTGACCATTCGCAGGATGAGCGAAGCCCAGAACACGTGGAGAAGGAGCAAGAGCACGAGCATGGCATTAAAGAAATAATAACCAAAGAAAGGGTGGAATTGTTCCAGTGGGTACACCCATGTACAGTGAATCAACCTGAAACACATTGTCTTTGGCCTTTAATTGGACAATAAACAAACACTTTCTTTTGTTGAGTAATTCCCTTTTTCATTCATACTTACCAGAAAGGGAAGATGACAAGCCTTGTTACCATGAAGACAATGGTGAAGAGTACAAAGATACTGTTGCAGGTGTTCTCCCATCTTGCATAATTAAATACCTTCCCAGACTAACAGAAAAAAACATACAAGACAAACCTCATAAACATCACAGATTCACAGATATTTGAATAATATTTGAATTCTCTCTCTCTCACCTCGAGTAGAACGTCAGAAGAGTCATGCACCAGCATAACGAGGGTCCCAATGCGGATGTAGTTTGCGCACCATGAGAATGATAGCAGTGTTACAGTGGCCCAGTGATGCACAAGCTGCTCTTTAAAATCCTACAGACAAATACAAACGGTTTGTATATGGAACTGATAAGGCAGCATGTCTGAGATGAGACGGACAGAACAGCCAGCATGAAACATTTTACACAAAACTACATTCACATGCAAGCAATGGGATTCCTACCAAATATATAAATGCAAACAACAATCTGGACACTGTAGTCCCTTAAACTGTGAAATTATTTAATACCATTTGCACCAATATTCATATGACAGAAAAACTGAATTTCACAAGCAGTTTCATTTCTACTGTATGACATGGTTGTATTTTATGGATCATCTTATTGCTACTGTGTGGAAACTGAAAAACAAATGTATTTGTGCACATAACTACAGACGTGTATTTGTGCACGTAACTACAGACGTGTATTTGTGCACATAACTACAGACGTGTGTTTGTGCACGTAACTACAGACGTGTGTTTGTGCACGTAACTACAGACGTGTGTATTTGTGCACGTAACTACAGACGTATTTGTGCACGTAACTACAGACCTGTGTATTTGTGCACGTAACTACAGATGTTGAGCACCTACTGAGCGTGATGAAGAGGTGGTAAGATTTACCTTACGTTTGACGTCCACTGCCACACTAAACAAGAGGGAGCCATAAAAACTTATCTCAGTCATGTAATACCAGTACTGAGATCGCAGCAGGCTCTGCTTACACACACACACACACACACACACACACACACACCAGTGTGACACTGTATTCTAGTCATGTGAAGTTGCACTGTTTTACCTCAAGTAAAATTTTTTCAATCTGTAGAGAACTATACATTATTCATTATATTATACATAATACACAACTGCCTACCACTGTTCATATTTTAATTAAAAATAAAATGTTTAAATTTGTTAAACATCTGTCTTTAGAAATAAAATATAAAGAATATGAATATTCTTCAAAGAATAGAAGAATATTTCTGGTCACTCTTTAAGCCATCATATATCATAGCGTGTAATATTTCTTTAAGTCATCATATATTACAGCGTGTAATATTTCTTTAAGTCATCATGTATCATAGCGTGTAATATTTCTTTAAGTCATCATGCTTAAATCGAAACCAGAAACATGTTTAAGCCTGTCACCATTTTTTTTATTTGGCCAAGTTTCAAAAGTACTTGGACATGAATTGTACATGACTCAGGTTTATATCACTTGAAATGCATTTGTTAATAATGATTGTGTAGACGTGTCATAAAAACATGTACCTGCTTTGGAAATCCTGCCCAAACTTCTCTTAAATCATAAAACCACGGTTTCTGAAACCAACACCAGTGATCTTTACATTCATTTACATTTTTCATGTTGTACATGTATGTGGCTGTGCATGTGTGTTTGTATGAGTATACATGCAGCTTTCTGTATGTTTGTATGCGTGTGTAAAAGAGGCTTGTCTGTGCATGTTAAAGAGCCTCCAATGAGTGAGTTAGGCTGTGGGAATATATTACTTATTTTCCTGGAGGCATGTCACACACCTGTGTGCACAGGCACATGCAAACACCTACAGACTGACGTGATGATTCAAGGTCATTTGGAAACGTTGTACTGGCAATAGTTATCAGTGTCTTTGGCCCATAAATACTCACATCATAAAGAGCCAGGAGGCCCCCCAGGAAGGCACACAGATAAAACACAAACCTCCAGCTGCACAAAACAAAACTCATTTGACATGGCTGTAGCATTCAGTACATAAGACCACTAGAACAAGCCAGACATTCCTGTGCAAATTGGACGTTTTGTGTAGTAAAAGCAATCAGGTTCTCGGCTGTTCTGGTTTGCTAAAACTAAACCTGAGAGCATCTTCATGTCGGTACCTGGCTTCTTTGAACTTCTTCACAACTCCAGGTCTGTCCTGGTTTCTTCTCCTGCGAAACCAGGACTCAGTTTGCCGCTCTGACCAGCTCACCTTCTTACTAAGACCTCTAACATCAGCCTGCACACACACACATGCAAACATCCGGACTGTTTGCAGTGTATACAGACATATTTGGCAGCTTCTACATTTATATTATGTGCAAATGTACATGTGTAAATTTAATTTACTGTTCAGCATTTTTTTTCAACAAATGTGTGTGTGTGTGTGTGTGTGTGTGTTTACCTTTGAGGGCTGTTTAGAGTGTGTCCTGTAGTAGTGTTCTAGGGTTGGATTATTTGATGCTCTCAGACAGACTTTGTCTTTCACTCCAAGAGCCGCAGCAATATGTGGGGCAGCTACTCTACGAGAAGCATGAAGAGCAACAGTCATTGTCACACACTCAGATTCCTTCTGTTTACTTTCACACACATGCCAACGCCCACTGGGACAGTTAAAATCAGCCAATCAACACATTGTCTAGTCAAAATATTTGTTCACAGACTTCAGTTATAACACTTCTTAGGATGTGTGTGTGTGTGTGGGTGAGTGCGTGTGTATAGGTACAATTGTGTGTGTGTGTGTGTGTGTGTGTGTGCATACCGCTCAAACAGTGCCCTGAGGCCCAGCAGGAGCACTGCTATAGGTAGAGTGATGTAGAGGTGAGAGGGGTGGGCATATACCCGACCCTCTTTATCCTCCAGGTCTGCCCATGTCACGTTCACAGGAAGCCACAGACGTTCCAACCAAAACCACTCGCTGAGCATTGCCCTTGAACACACACACACACACACACACACACACACACACACACACCTCCAGATATTTGACCACATTCACAAAGACACCATCTACATCGTCTCCATCACACAAACCAACCAATAACAGTACTGACAGATGCTGTAGTCATCTAAACCATCTAAAGTAACTGAAGCTAAACATGCATGCAGTGGGGAAAAATTAATTCAGCCATCAACCAAGATTATAATGGAATTTCCTTAGAAAATAATATAACACGTGGTATTTATCTAACGAAAGGCGCTGCTACAGGATTAGCATAACCAAACACACAAGTTATCACACCCTCACTACAAACTTCAAAGTGAGCTTCTCTTCAATAAAGCAAACAAATACACATGTAAATTTAGTCCCAGTAGGTTTCAGGCTATTTCAAGCCTTCAAAGAAACACCTCAAAGCAAACCGTATAGTCAAGAAAAGAAAATATTCACTGCAACTCACAAACACAAACACACACACAAGAAAAATATCAGAAAGGTATATAACCCTCAGCAAAATGTAAAGGTGTGTGCGTGTGTGTGTGTGTGTGTGGAGGCAAGGCATGTTAGAACAGCTCTAAGAGAAGCCAGTTAGTACACATAGTAACTATTTTAGAGTAAGAGCTATTAAGTATTTCACAATTTTACAGAGTTCATGTGCGTTTCCTGTTGTTCTGTTGAGGTCTTGAGAAAGATGGATACTTTATGAATAAGACAATTTTGAATTTATGGATAGAAAACATAAAGTGGATTATTTTGTTAAAAACAAAAAAATACTAGACTATAGTCACAGACAAACACACAGTAAAAGACTGGAGAAGAGAATCAAGAAACAGACCTACCTGCCTTTTCCCTGCTCTTTCTCTTCACTGCTTGAAATGGCTAAGCCCCGCCCTCTCTCTGTCGTCAATCACACACTCCCCATCCTTTAGATTTTCCTCTCTGTCTTTAACACACACACACACACACACACAGAGAAGACACCTTTTGTCAGTGATCCTCAGGGTCTGCCCAGGATAATGACTCCACTATGTACCGTATCAACACACACACAGACACACACTCTGTGTCCCCCACCCCGAGCCTATTGAATAATGACCCCTTCTCTCTCTCTCACTCTCTCTCTCTCTCTCTCTCTCTCTCTCTCTCTCCTGCTCATTGTGCTTGTAGGGATCTTGTTTTCTTTTAGAAATCCTTTTCATTGGCCCTTTGGACACAAAAAGAGAAAGAGTGAAAAAAAGAAAGACAGAGAGGGAAGGAGAGTTTAAAATTTCATAAAATGCACAGAGGAAACACCATATTTCACAATTTGGCAATGCACTGAAAAAACACACATCCTCATTCTGCACTCTAGAAACAGTATAGTAACGATAGTACTAGCTTCTTGGTGACTCATTATGGCTACCAGAAATTGGATGTGACTTCAGCGTACACGACCTCGCAGGTATTCCGTACTTCATCGCTGGTGAAGATGTTGTTGTTCCCCCTAGTGGTGTTCTGCAATATTACATCTAGAGTCGAACGTACGTCATAAGAATGAAATCAAACCGGTCCTACTGGGAGGAATTAAAACAGAGCCAAACTTTAGCAGTCAAAAGCAGAGAACCTTACACATGTTAACTATAGGCTACATGTAAAAACAAAAAATTGTTAAAGTATGTTAAAGTATGCATTGCCTACGAAAAAATATGCTTTGCTTATAAATATGAAGATAACTGGTAAAACAAGGGTCATGTGCCAGATCTAAAAGCACATAAATAAACACATCTAAGTGGAGCAGAACACAGAGATGTTTACCAGAACACAGAGATGTTTACCAGATACTTTACAGATGGCATTAACAACTGGTATTTATTCAACAAAAACGTGTGTATGTAAAAAAAAATAAATTAATAAAAAAAAACTGTAACTGATTATAATTATCATTTGTTTAAAGTTAAAATGGTGAAGATCAAAGTGTGTAGGACGTTCACTGATGTAAAATACCAGACAGTTACCTGTATGCATTATGAGAGTTTGTATGGGGCTTCCTAACTCCAGCTTTACACTAAATGCTTCTTTTTAGGTGTTTCAGTTTGTCTGAATAACAGTAATAAATACACTGAATATACATATTCAGTAAATATGTTCAATAAATACACCATATGTGGGCAATTTCACGTCTTCAGAGAATAACCAGATGCGGACGACAGTGCAGAGACTTCCTGGTGCCTTGAGCAATATATTATGATATTATGTGAAAGGTACTGACATGAGTACAAACCTGTGAGGTTAGATAACAGAACAGGGAAAGGCTCATATTAAGGCTCATATTAAGGCTCATATTAAGCAGAAACTTGATTGGCTCTACAAAGTTACATAAACAATAAACGAAAGGCCAGAGATGTGGTTGTGCTGGTGGATAAGAATATTTACAAAAGGAGGGCTTCATTTTCAGTTGTTCTTGAGGAAACTCCTTTATTGTGTAAATTAAAATGGGCATTATTATGTTTATTTATTGTGTACATGGTGGCATAAAGTTGTTTTTACTGTCTCTCACTTTGACTGAGTGCTTGGGGTTTTAACACCGCTGCACTTTGAGTAAGAGAGTGAAGGGGAAACACTGGACTTCCTTAGGAGCCACTTCTTTATACGCTGGACCTGGTAGTGACATCTCCCAAACGGTTTTAACTTGGTTAAAGTTATATATTAAAGTTATATATTAAATAGCAAAAGGCTATCAAGTGGTATGTGTTATTACTCCTTTAGTTTATATATATTTGGTATTGGTCAAAACATTTAGCCATTATCTGTGGCCAAAGTTCACTTAGTTATATAAAGCTTAATATCAGCATACAGTAACCGTCACTAATAGATTGATACCATTTGCTGAGCTGTGCTTTTTCATTGATTCAGTCTTGCAATAAAGATATAAACAATTTCATCATATTGTACATGCATGAGGTGGAGATTACGCAAGTGTAGTGCTAGTAAAGGGTGCCAGGATGGGGAGCTTCGTGAAAGAATACGTTTATTTATTATAATAATGAATAAAGAATACGTTTATTTATTATAATAATGAATAAAGAATACGTTTATTTATTATAATAATGAATAAAGAATATGTTTATTCATTATAATAATGAATAAAGAATAAACGAAGAAACGAAGCAACGAAGAAACATGCACACGTCGACAAAGACCAACAAACAAGGGATGATACACACAAGCTTAAACATACACACACGACACAGGTGAAACAAATACCAATAACGCCACGCCCACTCCACACACACACACACTACACACACATCTCACAACGAGCATGAACCTGCACAGACAAGGGAGGAGTCGAGGGCGGCCACCCTGACATAAAACATTTTTCACTTTATTTATGAAGACAAACAATGGCTGACAGACTGCAATTATTTTTGACATATCATGTAACAAAACTAGACACTAAATGCTTCTAAACTGCATTTTATTTATGTTGCCTCAATTATCATAACACTGCAAAACCTTGTCAGCATAAAAATGTCAATGTACTCAAAGTTCTGGAAGTGTGATTGTACTAACTGTAAAAAGTATTTTGGTGTAAAGAAATGTATATTTCCATCCACACATGGCTTGCTCTATCATGTCCTCCAGTTAATAATTACATGCCATTCGTCACACTGGAGTGACACGCTTAGGTGATATTTCACACAACAAGAAGGTAATATTAACTAACCGCTACAGCATATTTAGGGACATATCCATGTTGTGGAAGCATACCATTATGAACTCAAACAGCAAGTTCAGCTCATCTGATTTATTTAATGTAAAATGTTGTACCATGAAGGGGGGGTGTGTTGAGAAGAGTCTGTTCTATGGTTTGTTGTTTTATCGTGATTCTTTCCATAGTGTTTTATCTTGATCTATTCTAATTATTGCTAAATTGCTATTCTAATTATTCTAAAATTGCTGATTCACCTTTATTATTGTTGCTTTTACCTGTTTTTTTGTAAGGTGACCTTGGGTTTTTGAAAGGCGCCATGAAATAAAATGTATTATTATTATTATTATTATTATTATTATTATCCAGTTATGTTTACACAGGGGTGTTGCATGTTCACTCACTGGGCGATGGAGGAAACTTTTGGCTGAGATGTGTGAAGCTAGTGTAGTGGTTTCCTCCAGCATCAGGCCCTGGTTGTCTCAGGGGGAGAGTCTGACTGCGGGCCTTTTCTCTGATGTCTGTGTTCTGGAGTGAAAGTCTTTTTGCTATACAGTCCAACAGCTCAGGCTTGGATGGGGGTCTCAGCAGGGCAGCTGATTGGCTACCTGTGAGCTCCGGTCTTGACTGAGGACGTGGCAGTACTGATGATTGGCTACCTGTGAGCTCCGGTCTTGACTGAGGGCGTGGCAGTGCTGCTGATTGTTTGACATTAAACTCTGGCTTGGAAGGTGAACATGCCACAGGGCATGGCAAAGCTGCTTGTTGACCACCTGGCAGCTCTGTTTTAGATGAAGAGCATGACTGACCACCTGACAGCTCTGTTTTAGATGAAGAGCATGACTCACCACCTGACAGCTCTGTTTTAGATGAAGAGCATGACT
>JAOYMR010000026.1:17390317-17401213 GCA_025802075.1 Tenebrosternarchus preto
TGTGTGTGTGTGTGTGTGTGTGTGTGTGTGTGTGTGTGTGTGTGTGTGTGTGTGTGTGTGTGTGTGTGTGTGTAATACCCTGTATTGGCTTTTAATCTGCAGTATAATACGGGTTCCAGTGTCCCAGGTGAGAGATATGTACTTTCCTAGGAGAACGATGTAGTAAAGACCAGAGCGCACAATCTCAACATCAGTCTCCTTCATCACTGGTCTCTTCATCTTCACCTATAACCACAGAATATTATTATACAAGTGAATCAAAAGAGCTGAAAAGTAGTGTGTGTGTGTGTGTGTGTGTGTGTGTGTGTGTGTGTGTGTGTGTGTGCCAGACCTCTCCATGCTCCATGGTGATCTGCCCTCCCATATAGATCACAGTGAGAGTCTTAGTGCAGCGCTGCCCTGCAGCTCCACAGGAGCTCTCCACTAACACCCGGAACGTTCCATCTAAACCATTACAGTAATCCTACAGAGAGAGAGAGAGAAAGAGAGGGGGGCGGACAGACAGACGGAGACAAGGAGAGGGACAGAAAAAATACTATAAAAAACAATAAAAATAAAAATGATAATAATAAAATAATAATAATAATAGTAATAAAAATAGAGACAGAGGGAGTAAAAAACATAGGAAGACAGAAAGAATGAAGGAAAGAGAGAGAAACAGTGGGGGAGGGGTTAACATAACTAACCTGAGCAAGGACATACTGACAGGGTCCTGGGAATGAAAACTTGAGTCCATCGAAGCTGAAGTAGTGCGACTCTCCTACTGTGTGACACACACCATCACAGACTCGCTGAGTGCAGTTCCACCGCCGACCTTCACACACACTGGGGGAGAACAGACAGCACCGAACTGCACCACTGTACCACGGCAGCATAACACTCGTATTTAAGAATGACTGCTAGAGCACTTCTGGAAGGGTGATTACCAGGTGTTGCAGTCTACATTAATGCTCTGTCCATGAGCATAGGGCAGGTTGTTATGGAAACAAGGACACTGGTCTGAAGGAATGCATTTTCTTCTATAACGAACCTGCAGACAATCAACACACTAGTTAAAATCCAATGTAAATACCTTCAATGTTGTTCTCTGTTTGTTAATAACATATTAAGTAATGATATATGGAAAAAACCCCATACTAGTAAAAACCCATACCGTCCCAGGAGGGCACACACAGCCTGAGATGCAGCCCTGGCTCACACACTCCAGGTCTAAGTTCTGGCATGTTCTAGCACATTCTACACCCACATCCATCATACTGTTACACTCCAGCCGTTGCAGTGGTGTCTCGCAGGAGAGAGAGCGCCGTTCTGCACCGACACACACACACAAACACACACACACAGACACACACACGCATAATCAGGAATGAAGGTCAGGTACACCCGATAAAGAATCCAGTGAACTATACTATTATGTTATGGTTAAGTCCTCTTGCTGGAAAGTTCTTAAAGGACTCTTTTAAAACAACCATTTTTAGGACAACCGTTAACATTTAGAATTTTGAAGATGACATTTTGAAGATGAAAGTGTGTTCTAATTTCCAGAGCAAGTGTGTGTGGGTGTACCTCTAGAAGTGAAGTGTGTGTGGGTGTACCTCTAGAAGGGAAGTGTGTGTGGGTGTACCTCTGGAAGGGAAGTGTGTGGACGAAGGGAGAGGCTCATCAAAGAAGAGGTCAGACAGCACAGAGGTTGGCTGATCACTAGAGCTACAGTGCATGGAGCCCCTCTCACAATAGCTGCAATCATACACACACAGACACACACAAACACACACAGACACACACAAACACACACAACAATCAAACCTCGTTTACCTCGTTGTTTCAGTCTCTAACCCTTCCCACTTTAAAAGCGTAATGAATAGGTTCACCTACACACACATACATATGTACACACACATGTACATACACACACATGTACACACACATACATATGTACACACACATGTACATACACACATGTACACACACACACATCTACATACACACATGTACACACACATGTACATACACACACATGTACACACACACATCTACATACACACATGTACACACACACATGTATACACACACACATCTACATACACACATGTACACACACACATGTACATACACACACATCTACATACACACACATGCACACACACACACATCTACACACACACACATGTACACACACACATGTACATACACACACATGCGTCAAGTGGCTCGAGGTTCTTCTGACGTGCTGCCCCTCGCTACAACTCAGGTACTGAGTCACTTTTTCTTTTGATCATTTGAATGAAACAACCATTAAGTTTTGGGTCTCAGTGTTTCCCAGCATTGACTCAGGCCTGCAGCGTTTCTTTTTTCCGTGTTTTAAGTGTTTAAGAAAGTTGGCCCACACATATAATTTAAATCTGTATTTTTCTATTGTAAATGGGTTCTGAGCTTTCTTAAAAGTGTACAGTGGTAAAACCAAAGCTAAAATAAAAGCCAAGGAGGGTTTTAAACGGGTAGTTCTATATCCGTTAGAGTTTTAAAGGGGTAGTTCTATATTCGTTAGAGTTTTAAAGGGGTAGTTCTATATTCGTTAGAGTTTTAAAGGGGTAGTTCTTTATCCATTAGAGTTTTAAAGGGGTAGTTCCATATTCATTAGAGTTTTAAAGGGGTAGTTCTATATTCGTTAGAGTTTTAAAGGGGTAGTTCTTTATCCGTTAGAGTTTCTGTAAAAACAAAGTATATGAAACTAATTCATTATTGATACTGTATGCGGATTATATTGAATATTTTCACTTTGTATGTTGGTACACAAAAGCCCTAAAGTCTGACTCAAGGTGTATGTTGTTTTCTTAAACTTCATTTGTTTTCTTATTGCCTATTGAAACTGTGCTATATTGAAAAGTTCTTGGTCATTATTATTGACTGAAGCCTGCACACACACATGCATACACTTACACACACACACACACATCCATGTAAACACGTTCATACACTTACACACACACACACATCCATATAAACACGTTCATACACTTACACACACACACACATCCATATAAACACGTTCATACACTTACACACACATACACATCCATGTAAACACGTTCCACAGATGAGCAGGAACAGACAAAAAAAACTAGAAACACATTTGTCATAAACACTGGTGGATGATTTATATTAGTTCATCAATGAAGATAAAAACCTGTTTACATGTGTGTTGATGTGTGTGTTTGTGTGTGTCAGACTGACCAGATAGAGTGGTGGTCAGCGAACATGTCATTGGGTTGGTAGATTTCTCCATCGTAGTGACAAGAGCAGTGCTCCAGGGGCACACACTCTCCTTCATCACTCACAAAAAGTCCTCGAGGACAGAAACAGCCCTCCTCACACACACTGGTGCACCCACTGTCCGGCAGCGACAAAGACCGACACGTCTGGTTACACACACTCCCACACACCTCATACACCTGGCCTTCTGGACAACTCAGCTCTGCTCAACCACATCCAGACACACACACACACACACACAGAGGGACATAGAAGTGTGTGATTAAAAACTTTATACATACTTTAAATAAGGATTGGAGGAACCTATTAAAAAATAATATTGGTATTTGTTTCATATAAGTGAAGAGTAAACAGGTTAATGTGACAGAGGGATTCATGTGAGAATAGTAGTGATATTCAGCACGTGTGTGTGTGTGTGTGTGTGTGTGTGTGTGTGTGTGTGTTACCACAGAATCCTGGGCTCCTCCAGTTGATCAGTACTCCCCGAGAGGAGCAGGTAGCTGCGTAGCTGCTCACAGCATTGCACAGACCCTGCTGGCCATCAGAACAGGAGCATACATCATAACGACAGTCCTTCACATACGGACTGGGGTTCACCTCGCGATGGCACGGCTCGAACTTCGCCGACAACAGCACCTCACATGCCTCCTCCGCAAAGCGCACTGTGTACGTGTGCACACACATACACACAAACGCAAAAAGCAAAGGGGTTAGAGATTTGCTGCCACTTAGTGTTGAAAGGAAGGATGTGATAATGCTTGTGCCAGACATGACATCATGCCAGTCCCATCTGTGTGCATGTAGAGCTACATATTGCTCTGTCTCCTCTGCTTACAGCTGTACTGCTAGAGAGGCACAACCCACCTCACACCATATGATTTTGACTACTGTGGAAAGGGTTTTGATATGTATGTCTGCATGTGTGTGTGTATATGTGTGTGTGTGTGTTTGTGTTTTTGTGTGTGTGAATACATGCGTGTGTGTGTGTGTGTGTTTGTGTGTGTGTGTGCATATGTGAGTGTGAATACATGCATGTGTGTGTACCTCGCTTTGGGTTTAAGCTACAGGGATCAGTGGGCTGTTTCTGCATATTTTCACACTCTGCGTTCATCTTCCACGCATTTCCAAAACCCTCCACTCGTGTCTCCACCAGACCACCCGCTGTCAGGAAGTCATCTCCTTGGTTACCATTATAGTTACCACACAGCCCACAGGTTTTTCCTGCATAGACTGGGCTAAGCTATACACACACACAAATACACACACACACACAAACACACCCACACACAAACCCCCCCCCCCCCACACACACACATATTAGAGAAGGTGCTCACTGAATAGTTGTTAAAATATGACATTATGAAAGTATAAATTACTTAAATTAGTAAATTTAGATTAAAATGTAAAAATTAGATCAAGGTTAATGAACACATGTAGCTGTATGTGTACACACACCCACACACTCACACACCCTGAGCAGAACACGTCCACGGCCATCCCAGTCCACCTGAAGATCATTTCCATAGATCAGCCTCACAGAGGACAACACTGTTCTCTGGACTCTCAGTATTCCTAGACACACACACACACACACACACACACGCACACACAAACAGTACATACACACACACACACACACACACACACACACATTTATGGTACACGCACACACACACACACACACACACACACAGTGCACACATTAGTTTTAAACTTGAATAAGCATAATTTAGTTATGCACACAGAACAATGTGTGAGTTCACGGACCTTTGATCAAAGGCATTTGAACATCCATGCCATCCACAGAGACCACACCGCCATGCTTTAGTTTAATCATCTGATTGGCCATATCATGGAACTTAAGTGTGACTGAACGTGTGCACACAGCATCCTGATCATCTGCACACTGGTATTAATAAATACAAAAATACACACAAAGTCACACACATACTAACACATGGAATATCATTGCAGGTACTGGTGTAAATATAAACAAGATTAAACTGCACCTGCACAGTCTCAATAATAGCAGAGAACAGGTTGGTTTGACAGTCCTTCGCCAGGAGATACTGACAGGAGCCACTGAAGGTGAAGAACTTATTATCAAAGCTTTTAAAGTGGGACTGTCCTGTTACAACACACTCTCCTGCAGAGAGAAATAACAACACCGTTGGTTTGTTTGTCAGCCTGTCTCCAAGGCCAACACTTACTGTACTGTGTCTTACTTATTTTACTTACTTATCTTACTTATTTATTACTGGTTGTTCTGTATTTCACTGTATCCTGTTTCTTTAGCTTTTTTTTTGCTATGACCAGAATTTGAGTGAATGCTCACCTGTGCATTGTTCATTTGAGTGAATGCTCACCTGTGCATTGTTCATTTGAGTGAACGCTCACCTGGGCATTGTTCATTTGAGTGAATGCTCACCTGGGCATTGTTCATTTGTGCACTCCCAAGATCCGTGGCGACATACACTGCAATTAACGATAGAACATGATACAGTAGTATGTATACTTGAATAATATAGTAGTGTGTATATATGTTTTCAGGTGTAAATGGGTCTGCTGTGTGTGTGTACAGTCTCCTACCATGTGTTGCAGTCTTGTGAGATAGTGGAGCCAGGAGGGTAACGTTTCCCTGTATGCTGGCATGAGCACTGGGAAACATCAACACAGTGATCTCCATCCAGCACTTTACCCACTGGCATAGACACACACACACACACACACACACACACACACACACACACACCAAATAAGTTATTCACTGGGAGAAGAACTGAATTAGTTCAGTGTTGAAGCGCAGAAGTCCTGCAGGGCATTGTTGTGGGAGGAGTGCTCTGGAGTGCAGATCCTCTCACCTACACAGCTGCAGCCGTCCACACACTCGTCTCTGCACACATCCTGGATGTTCAGAGTCTGACAGGAGCTGGAACATGTCTGAGAACACGTACTGTACTGCATCCCAAATGGACACTTTGGAGCTACAAACATACACACACACACACACACACAAACACACACACACATACACACAAACACAAACACACACACACACATACAGTGGAAATGTCTTACAATCTACTGTACAATATTCCACATGCTTTGTGTGTGTGTATGTGTGTTTGTGTGTGAGATGGACATTGCATTAATTACATATCTGTTTGCATTGTCAGTTGTTGCTATGGCAGCAATGAAATTTGAAAACTCAAAGAAAAAGAACTGATCTAAACTATGAATGTTGTGATTTAAACATTTACTAATATAAACTGGTTCCTCCTACAAATTCAGAAGCACTTTGCTTGTACAGTTGATGAAGGACCTCTGATTGAATGTGTGTATATATATATACACACATTACCAGTCAAAGGTTTGGACACACCTACTCTGCTTATTTTTAGTATTTTTTATGATAAAAAGCAGAAACACATCAAACCAGTGAAGTAACACATATGTGATTATGCTGTGATATTTGTTTATCTTAGACTTTAGATCTTTCAGCGTAGCCACGCTTTACTGTCCTCCTCAGCTCCACACTAGTGATGTTCTACAGCTGCATGAGGAGGCACCTATGATGCTTCTCAATCAGTCTTGAAGGGTGAGGGACTAAGGTTCTGAAAGAAAACATTTTGCTGAAGGTGCATCTACAACTAGTTGTTGTGTGTGTGTGTGTGTGTGTGTACACGTGAGGGCATGTGTGTGTTTTAAAAATCAGTTTATATTTAGGCTAACACCTTTTTATATTTGTCTTAGAAACAAATTTAAGTATATTCCATCAGATTAAAATGTGTTTGTTACTATTAAAAATGTGTATGTGTGTGTGTGTGTGTGTGTGTGTGTGTGTGTGTGTTATGTTACTTACTGCACTGGCTCTGGATGTGCCAGTCATGCAGGACGACCCCACGATTCGCACACGTGCGTGCGAACTCTAGCAGGGTCTGACATATACAGTCCTCACTGCCACCACAGTGACACACATCTGCCTCACACACTGCTGCAAAGGCATCCACATCCACCAGGTGCGCACAGTGGAGGAATACTGCAGAGGATCGAAGGGCCTCACATCGAGACATCTGATCCTACACACACACACACACACACACACACACACACACATGATACACATGCATACATACATACAAAATGTGAAAAGGTTCCATGTCATGTAAAATAGTGTGGCTCAGTGTTGCTTTTTTAGCTGTTTCATTGTCATGTAAAAAGGTTTGGTTGATTATATGGAGTCTTTTGACTGACTTTCACTGATGGTCCTGTGCTGTTACAGGTCTGAGAGGGCGGGGCTATGCGTTTACATGGTTCTGAAGCCCCATTAAGGGCCCATGAGTTGGCGAAGTCAAAAGGGTCCTCTGTCACAAAACCTACACAAACACATACATATTGTTTATACATACATATATACATACAGGCTATAAACACACACACATACATATTGTTTATACAGACACACACACACACACACACACACAACACGTCTGTCAAATATATATATATATATACACACACATACGTATTGTTTATATAAACACATGCACACACACAACACGTGCACAGGCACAACATGTGCACACTGCAAAAAATCAAAAGGTGTCAAAAAAGGTTAGTCAAAAGTAAGTTAAAAAAACTAAATTATGAAAAAGGTAAAATTATCTGCCATTGTGGTGAGAAATTTTTGTTTGGAAGGTTTTCTTAAAACATGAAAAATGTACAAATGTCAACGTGAGTCAGATTATCTTTAAGTTAATAAAATAATATCCCTTGTTTATTTTCAGATTATCTTTAAGTTAATAAAATAATATCCATTGTTTATTTTCTGTTTTTTGTTTTCATTTTTTGCACAAACCTCATTTCCTTGTATTATAATCTGTTATGACTGTCTGATAATACAAATTTGTAAAAAGCTGATAAATAAAAGATAAAAAAAATTGTAAAAATGTGATAACAAAAACCTTTGAACTCCAAAAATGGTTTAGTGACAGAGATCCTGAGAAAAAGCAGCAACACATTAAGATCTGATAAAGTTCACAGAAGTTTCCGTTTGTTTAGTTTGTTAGGGGAAGCTTCTCCCACCCATTTCCCTGAACAATCAATCACCTTCTTGTGCAGTGTAGTCATCACTAGGTATGTAGTTGTAATTGCCACAGAGACCACAAGTACGGTTGCTATGGTGTTTGGTGAGGGTGAGCTGAATGTTGTGTGTCGGGTCGATACGGATGGAGAAACCGAATTCCTCACTCCACAGTCGCACACTGCCCAACTCAAAACCTGCAAACACTGAGTTTGATGCGTATGGCAAAGGCAGCCTGTCACACACACACACACACGCACACACATACATACACACACACACACACACACACACACACACACACATACATACATAAACATATATTATATTTATAAGCACAGAAATAGTTCCTAAGCAGGTGTGGCAGATATCAGTGTTGTTATAGCACCTTTACCTCTCTGCTCCGTGAGACAGGCTTCCGTCCACAGACAGATGCAACTCAAAAGCCTCTCCAATAAAAACAGTTACTCCTTTCCTTTGGCCATGAGAGAAATCACCTTTACACAAATAAACACACATTCATAAATAAACACATAAACACACATAAACACATAAACACTCATAAATAAACACATAAACACACACTCATAAATTAACACAAACACTCATAAATAAACACATAAACACACACTCATAAATTAACACAAACACTCATAAATAAACACATAAACATTCATAAATAAACACGTAAACACGCAACAAGTGCCTTTATATAAAAAGTAGCAACCACGGAATTATGGAAGGTGTTTGATTTGCTTCTGCATGTCTCCCATTATAACAGGAATTTGTAGGAAAACTCAGAACTGAGAGAGGGGCAGAGTTACCCAGTATTGAGAAAGTTCTGCGATGACAGTCCCCAGCCAGCATGTAGCTACAGTCTCCAGGGAACTCATAAATGACGCCATCAAAGGTGTGTATGTGCTGCCGGCCAAACACACTGCAATGACCGGTCCTCTCTGCTAACACACACCCTAGAGGTACAGGTGTTTACACATACATTGTCATACTGATTCACACATAAACACGTCTGTCAAATACCCAACAACATAAGATGTGAATGTGCAGGGTAGTGACCCACAGGATGTACATGCAGAGTGACTATGAAAGTGAAGGAAGTGAAGGATTGGCACACAAACAGGAAAACACTTGCCGGTCAAATGGAGGAAGATGAGGCAGGGCACATTCCACCCTTTCATCTGAAACTTCTTCATCTGATCAGCACAAGAACATGAGAAGCAGAGATAAAGGGCCTGATTAAACATTCATCCCAAGAGCTTTCATTAATCAAAGGTATCCATGCGTCCCTGAGTCAGTGTAAGGGTGGGATCCTGTATTAAATACCATGCAGTGTAATCAGTCAATGTAATGTCAACATTATCCAGGTTTTTTACTATAGTTTTTCCCCAATTTTCTGAAAAGCTAAATTTCTACTGTAAGTGAACTTTGAATATTTATATGCACTTCACTGCAATGTCCTTATATAGTCTAGGTAAGGAAATCACTTGTCAATAGCAATAAACAGCATGTTTCTGAACAAAACGGAAAACACAATATAATTTCAGAAGACCATCGTCTCTCTGGAGTTTTTCCACTGATTTGTGAATTATTATGGCTGAATATTCCTACGCCTAAACACAAATCTAATCTTTAGGCTTTTTAGTTTTTCAAATAAAACCAAACTTTGTACCAATAAATAAACCTTTTTTCTCATGGGAACAAATTATGGGAACAATGTCTGCACATCATCAAAATATTCATCAAAAAACAAAATTGCACTTAGATAATTAGCCACTAAGTTGGCATTAATCATGCTAAATTGCTCAGACAGTCCAAAATATGGAAGAATGTAATACTATATAACACATAAAATATGAAATAGCCCAAATACGCACAGTGCAGATACCTTCACAGAAGAATGCAGAATGTGTCTAGATCATGAGCCTCAAGTCTGGATCCTGTTCTCTCAGAGGAATGCCCTGCTCTGTGCTGGATCCTGTTCTCTCAGAGGAATGCCCTGCTCTGTGCTGGTTCTACGTCCTCACAGTTCTGGAGACATAATACAAGTGCTGGTCAGAAACAAGCACTTGATTTTATGGGAAAGAGGCTCCATTAAAAGAGAACAATAGGAGGAAGTCTGGGCACAAGAGAAACCAAAGGATTTAGTCTTGGAGTGAAGACAGATAAGACAAACCAACAGAACAGTAGTGCCAAGCTAAACTTTATGACCACACACACACACACACACACACACACACTCTGCCTTGAGAGCCCACAGTCAGCAAACCATAAGATTTAATGTGTTCAAAATGCATGCAGACAAAAAGCAGAGAAATGTCTGAAGCAGAGAAATGTCTGAAGCAGTTATTCACAGAAACACAGCATCATTCAATAAAATCAGTAAAGCAGATTCTCACGCAGCATCACCTACTCACAGACGACCTACCCTAAACACACTCTTCATAACTACCCTAAACACACTCTTCATAACTACCCTAAACACACTCTTCATAACTACCCTAAACACACTCTTCATAACTACC
>JAOYMR010000026.1:17413550-17433040 GCA_025802075.1 Tenebrosternarchus preto
CACCTGAGTCTTGTTAGGGTGTGTGTATGTAAGCGTGTGCATGTCACTGAGTCTTTGTCGGTCTTTGGTGTGTGAACATCCAACGTTGTCTGGTAAGCGTTGTCTGCTTTTCGTTGTCTTCTATTCACGAAACCGAAAATAAAACGGTTCATTCATATAACGCACGTTGGAGTCCGTGTCGCTCTTTACAGCTCCGGCGTGACACTACATAATATATCTAGATAATCTACATAGTACATCTACATGATATATCTAGATAATCTACACAGTACATCTACATAATATATCTAATTAATGAGCAACACAATGACTCGCCAACAAACCCAAACAAACTTTCTGAACAAAGACATTAGAGAGGTCAATTGCATCAAAATACATGTGCATACACACCCATCAGAACGTTTCCTATAATTTCACCAAACTGCTGTGGAAATGTTGAGAGATGGTCGAGTTACGTTGATCCTGGTGCACTACTAATCTGATAACTACTAACCTAAACCATGACTCAACATTCAAATGTTTTAATGTCACGTGATCTTTGTCAGTCACACTGACAATGAAATTCTTATTTTGCACCCCATCCATTATAATTAAAGAATAAATACATAAATGTAAAAAGGGAGGAAATTAATTGGATCAACAAGAAAATAAAACAGTATATTATTCATATATGACCTGGCTGTATTAAGACGTGAAATTAAACACTGAAAAATATTTTCAAATTTTAACATTGTTGGGGAGACTTCTATTAAGGTTGAGGAGATGCTAGGTTGTATTTACACCCTGTTCAACCCAGGTTTGTCACCACTTAAGGTCAGGATGAGCTGGAGAAGCAATGGGCAGCAACAAGATGGCAACCACGAGACATTAAACTTGATCAACTTTAATAAATGTATTAAACTTTATCAACTTTAATAACTTTATTCCTTCGGCTGTGGTCTGAAACACAAATGAATACATTCTTACATAAACCATCAGTCGTACGCAGGAACCAAAGAAATCATCATAGACAGTACTTGGGCGACATCTACTGGCCAATCGCTAAGTACGAACAATGGCCGAGCCACAAATAGGCGAATGGCACAGTACAGAACCCCATCGCCAAAACTTCCAGTATACCGTCTCAGCGCGCACAATATAAGTATGTATAAACTCCAACAGCAACAATACATCCAGGTGTCTGGAATATGATATAATCAAAAGGAAAGAACACATGTCGAAAGCTAACATGCACACTCGACACACTGAGAATAGTGAGAATAATGTCTACACACATTCTTTAAGACATATCATCACTCAACCGCAATTCCAACATAAACAAATGTACCCAACTTTCCTACTGTCATTAACGCACAGCCCTGAGGAGATACACCACACCACGCGGACTACTATACAGTACAACTCCATCTTTTAAAGTGAACATTTCGTATGTGACTACACACCCAACTAGACAAGCGCGGAGTACAATAGACAATAGCGGAAACAAACCAACACAAACAACTTCCGAACAAACCTGTAGACCCGAATATTACACCTCTACGGCCCTTTTGTACAAACATTTTTAAGTTTTCGGTGCAATGTAGTGGTTGACTATACGCAGTAAAAAAAATGTTTTGCAAAAAATCCACAGTAAAGTACCATGTGCATTTGTGCAAATTGCAGTGCAGAGTTAAACACCAAACAGCGTATGTGTGTGTGTGTGTGTGTGTGTGTGTGTGTATGGTCACGCACGTACATTGGAGTACATTTCAGTTAGATTTCTTGTCTCAGCAGTTGTCTCTTACCAGCCAGAATCAAAATATTATTTTTTGATAATCAAAAAGAATCAAAATATTATTATTTTTAATAAATAAAACGGACGTGTGTCAGCCATTAACTTTTTCAGTAAAGTAAATACTGTAATACAGGTAATTAAATCCATGTAACAAGCACATGATCCCATTTCTTGCAGTCAAATGTAAAATTCTATCTTAACATGGTTGTGCGCTCATGATAAAAGTTGCTTGCTGCCACCTTGTGGTCATGACCGTTTCAGATTTTCAGGAGGCAAAAGATGGGGGAGAGGGCTGAGCACCTATGAACTTGAGAACTTTAAACGGGCCAGTCGTGCTAATGTGAATGAGTTTAATGGTTTTGGGTGGGTAATATACATATACGTGCATGTATGTGTGAGCTTGAACCACCGGTGTAGAGAGCAGGGAGAGATGTAGGAGAAACACGTTTTGCTTGTTCAGACTGTATTTTAAGTGTGCTTGCATATTGAAGCTTATGAGTCATTTCTAAACACGAGCCGTTCCGCGAACAAGCGCGTCTGTGCAGCAGCAGTAAGAGCGGGTCTTCTTTTTATAGTGATGACAGAAACACACGGGAAACAGACCGAGTGTCTCTTCTCCTGTCGTTAGATGGCATAGGTGTGCAGTACTTTTAAACCGTTCACAGTTACTTCAACACTGCTCGTGTATGCTCGGTAAAGCTCCGCTTTTGCACGTAATTTAAAATGATGTAGCCTATTATATAGGGGGAAAATGGCGCGTGTTGTGGACTGTCTTGACGGTAATGGCAAGCGGTTTTCCGTCCCTGGAGTTTTCAGATGACCTGCTTTCTTAGCTTAAATGAATGAGTGCTTGACTGTTTGAGTTTCTACGTTTCTGTGCGACTTTTGGATGACGTTCATTCTACATGTTCTACAGTAGTGCGTTTTAAAGATGTGTCTCTCTCGTATGCTCTAACGAGAGCTGCTATTTTAAGGTTCTGAATAAGGTCGCCACTCTGATACACTTGATTTCAGCTTCATGGAATTCCTGGAGGTAACAATATTTTTCCCCATTATTTTTTTTGCCCGGTCGATTCTATTTTGCTTATAAAACTGGAAAAGTATTAAGATGAAGCAGGAATCGGTATTACGAAAAGTCAGTTTCTGTACAAAGACGACCTGGTTCTTTTTTTATACATTCTGTAATGTATCTAGATTTGATGTGAGCGTTATTAAACAGAGTAGCCGGCTCAAGGATGTCCACGATATTTTGCTTGTGTCAGGTAGGTAGGTTATTGCAAATAACAAATGTCTTGGTACATTTCTTATATATACACACATATATATAAAACATATCCTTGTTCTAATGCACTGCACATTTAACCCATCAGATATAGTCCTGTTACTGTAGTTTACCAAATTACCACAAGGCCATGTGATTTACCACCTTGGTCATGTGTTTTAAGGCTGAAAAGGACCAGTGGACACTGGTGTTTAGGTGTGGTGTATGTTCAGTGTCAGATGTAAGAACTACTTTTTTCCAGGTGAGTAAGTTCAGAGGCCATCAGACCTTGTAACAGCTTATGTTCAGATCTGCAGTCATGTCAGGCAGCAGAGACGATCCACTGGTGTTGCTGGAGATACTGGAGGTGCTGGGAGCGTGTCGAGGGCGTGTGACGTACGCTGACGTGTGCGTGTACCTCAGCGGCCGCTATGAGCTGCAGCCCCTGCTGGAGCTGCGGAGTCTGCTGTACTCGACGGCGTGCCGAGACCCGTGTTTCCCCGCCACGCTGTTCCGCGAGCGGCTGCACCCGCCCTGCAGCAACCGTCTCTCTGCCGCGGCCGACGTGGTCTCGCTCTTCACCCTGCTAACGCACACGCGCCTGCCCCCCTCGCGTATGAACACCAGTCAGCCTGGGACCTCCTGCTCGGCCTGCGGTCAGGGGTGTGCACGCTGCCATTGGCTGCAGGCGGGGGGTGGGGCTATAGCCCTAGGCTGTAAATATGAGGGCTCCACCGAGGGATTGATCAGTCTGAGCCCCTCGCACACTCAGACTTCATCACACTTGCTTGCTCGGTCCCACTTACATCCACGCGGGCGAGAGAGCATGCAGAGTTCTCTCTCCTTGGACATTCCCAGTGACTGCACTGGGAATAAGGAGTCAGACAGCAAGGTCCCAGCAGCTACTCCAGATGCGGATCCTGTTAACTCTTGTGCCCAGAAGAGGAGTGTTTTTAAGGGGGAGTTCCACAACCTTTTACCGCTTATCCCTGTGGAGACAAGTGGCCAATCAGAGCAAACCCAGGAAGGACTTAGAGAGGGAGGTGAGGATATTCCCTTCCTTGCCTGCAAGAATCCTTATCCTGATTCCGCTGTGTACACACATGATTCTGCAGAGCGACTGCATGACGCACTCACTCACACACACACACACAACCCTACTACATATAGACATGCTACACACACATCTGACACACATTCACGAGGACCTGCTGCACAAAGGCATGATGCACTAGCGCATGCACATACATCTTGTGCACAAACGCACAGTCCTGCACAAACTCCATACCACCATAAACATAAGAGTCTGGATGACCTACAGAGCTCCACCTACTTTGGGCCTACAGTGATGGAGAGGACGCATCAGAGCCCATCCATGGCATCCAAGAGTCACAGTCTGGACATCGACAGCCGGTCTGAAGGAGAATGTCCTGAGCATGAAAAATCTGGACTAAATAAAACCGATTCACGGAGACCTGGATCAGAGAGGTCTGCGTTAGACAGGTCTGGATTAAATAAACCCGGTTTAACTAAATCTGGCTTTGAGGGCAGTAGTTTTGACATTCCTGGCTTTGACCCATTCATTCTCAGGTCAGTCCGCGACACTCTGAAGCGTTTGAGTGGGATGAGTTTGGACACTTGGTATGACTGGTCACCAGATGCTGAGGGGATGGCTAGTGTGGCCACACAAACTGAGCTTCCTGATCGCCGGGCTCTGAGGAGCCTCATGCTTAGTGACAAGCTCTCAATCGATAACCCTGATATTGCTGAGGATGACATCAGTGCTATATTCCGTTTCCTAGACGACATTAGCATGTGTGGCTCTATGGCAGTGTTGCCGGGAGAGGGAGGCGGAGCCCAGGAGGGGGGCGGGGCAGGACTACCGGAGAGACGGGAGCGTTTGGGGAAGCTCCGGCGTCTGTTCCACTCTCTTGAGGGGCCAGAGGAAGGGGTGCGATGGGGCGTCGGCCGGCTGCTGCAGCGTGTCACGGAGCTGGAGCAGAGGCTCGAACCGATCTCAGAGCTGCGGGAGCAACTGGCCCTTGTCCTTTCCACTCTGAACCGCCTGGAGCAAAGAGGACAGCTCATACATACCCACTCACATACGCACTCAGAGCCCGAGCCTGTGCTCAAGCAGCCTGGACCAGAGCCCAGTGGCCAGCAGCAGGGAGAGTTGATGCGCGACCCAGAGCAGGAAGGGGCTGCAGCCAAGCGCAGGGGCCTGTTCACACGCCGGGCTTCCAGGAGCCACACTGAGAGCAACAGCTCGGAACACCACCGCGAGTGGAGCGTGAGCTTCAGCAAAGAGCAGCACTCGCAGCCTACACAGGTATACACAGACACAGCGCCATCACTTCTAGCCCACGACATGGGGGGGGGGGGTCTCCATAATTCATGTCTTGCATTATTTAATACCACAGACGGACGAGCAGGGGGTACAGAGTAAGAAAGAGGTCCAGCTTGGGCAGGAGAGGAAAAATTCTCACCTCATTACTGAGACCCATCGAGCTCCATTGCGGAGCTGTTTGCATAGCCCTACCCTGAGGTCGGCTGATCGGCCTAAAGTTTCCTGGAGGCAGTCAGAGCTGACGCCCCTCGACCTGCAGGTGAGTAACTCTAGTACTCAGGAATCTTCCTCCTGCATGATTCAACCCAGATTTATGTCATTGAGCTCAGCTGAACACCAGGGAACGCTGTGTGAGAGGGGTGCTTCGCATGAAACTGTGTCCTTGTTTTGAAGTGCAAGAAATTGCTTTGGTAAAAGAGAGAAAATTGGGACCAAAGCTGTGATCGTTGTACAGTTCACAAAGCGAGTTCACACCGGTGAGGACCTTTAGAAGCAAAAAGAATGTTGTTTTCATACTGGAAATTGCACTTGTATAAGTCAGAAACATTTGACAGATGTAAAGACTCAGAAATAAACGAAACGGAATCACGACAGATGAAGTTAGCAGCAAGAGTGATGCCAGCCTTCAGGGCTTTGATTGTATAATGAAATGGAAGGGATTTAAAGAACGGCTGGTTCTGCGTATTCATTAGTGGCCTCATATTTGGAGACCCTCCAACCACGATCGTCTCCCTCATTCATTCATTGTACAGTCACAGTTTTGATGATTAACTCATTAGTTTGCCAGTAGAGTGTGGAACTGCCAATAGATGATCATCTTCACTCATTACTGCTGCTTTTATTAAAAACACACTATAACAAATATAGGAATAGAAGAATAGAAATGTAATATAGTGCTAAGTGACATACATATTAGTGGGTTAAAGTTTGAAAGCTAGCATATCTAAAGCAGTTTTCATTGTTATGTATTATTATGTATTTCCATTATTATTAAAACTAATTCGGTTATCAGCAGACTGTAACCAAGACAGTAAATTATTACGCTGAGTTTTTTTTTCAGCCTCAAAAATGTGAAATTTTGTATTTACTGACACAATGCACACTTTCATACTGACTCATAATGCAAAAATGTTTTATCTAAATCAAGCTGAACTGAAACGTACTGAACAATGTGGCCTTTTTATCTAAGTTAATTGATTTTTATACTCTTATGTTCATAAATGATTAATAATATAGTTACTAATGATGAGTAATTTGAGTATTTGAGCATGTTTGAACATGTGTTGGGCAAAATAAAGGAATCTATTTTAGCATATTTGTCGTGCTCACAGTCTGCTCACAGTCCATTATTTATATCTGTATAAATAATAAATTCTAGCATGTTATACAATACCTGTTTGTCTTTATTTAATAATTATTAAATGATAAAAAAATATTTTAAAAAAGACAGGATAAGATATTACCACTTAAAAATGTGTCACTTACACAAAAAACAAAATACATATATCATAATAAACGGAGTAATGTCATTTCCAGCATGGCCTATAGATACAGTAGATGACCATCACTGTGTCTGCGTGCAGGTCCCTGAGTCTCTGGACTTCTGGATGGATGAGGTTTACACTCCGGCAGCATCAGAGACTCTCCTGCGTCACACTGGATCAGTACCACGCTGCAGCAGGACCCAGTTCTACCGCATCACTGCCCTCAGCGTCACAGCCACTGTCATCCTCATCCTTGTCATTGTCATTCCGATATGCACTGCATAAACTGCGTAGACCTGCACAGTGAAACGCGTAGACCTGCAGTGACTGCCATTCTTCACTGTATAATGTTTAACTGTATTATGCTTTAATAATTCTGCACTGTAATAATGTTTAACAAAGCTAGTTTTAAGCATGACTGCAAAATGAGTTGAGTTGTTCTTTTAATGTGCTGCCCTTCTGTACAATATATGTAACTTATCTTTAGTGAATAAATTTTTCCAAAGCACTTTTTGACTGTATGGTTTGGTGTTATACTGTAAATATTTGGTTTGTGTGAAATTAAATATTGACCATATAAAAATATAAGAAAAAATGTAAGTAAATTAATACAAAATACTGAAATAGAATTATGAAGTACATTTTCATTATGAATTTCACACTGGTAAATGTTTCACATCGAGTATTTAAACATGAACGTGATACACTGTAGGTTATTAATGCTTCCATAAGAATGGCTATTTTGCTCCTTTGTTCTTCTCATGACCTTATGTATACTTATAACTGGTTTATTCCTTCTGAAATATATCAGTAACAAAAGAAATTACATTATTTCAGACTTGGAAATAGTGTCTGAATTCCATTTTGATTCTGTAAATCTATTACATCACAAAAACACCATGTTTACTATAAACTACACAAGCAAACTTGGTCACATGAAAAGTGACATTTGGCTTGTCCCAAGTTAATTGGATGATATACTTGCATCTATGAGCAGAATTTGTTCATAAGCTATATCTTTAAAATAATTTATTTGAACTGGGAATAGCTTTTACACAAGAAATAAGAAATGTATGTCTACTGAAAAATATATGCTTTTTAGTTTACCATTTATTTTCTAGTTAACCACAATATACACACGAATGCAGGAGTGTCAGAACTGTTTTGATATTTTATGGTTAGAGGATGGTTCCGCTAAACCCTCTTGGCTGTTGCTGGACTTGCACATTAGTCTAATCCAATTCCCCAGCAATTTGAGTCATAGAGATGTACTCAGGATAAAAGGGGGAGCCCCTCACTGAAATACACACACTCATAATGTATCTCCCATGGAGAATGTTTAGCACACTCAGCTACTTTGGATTCATTCCATAATAATTTATTCCTTACCTGGAGTCATTCTTGTAGATCTGATTAGTGCATGAAATGGTTAAATCCACATTTTCATCCTCTAATGTATAATTAGAACTTTGTGAGCCAGACCTTGTGGATCTCTAGCCAGTGAATCACAGATGCCAATATGACCAATCCTTTATTATCAATACAGGACAAAACAGCAAAGTGTGCACAATGCTTCTATCATTCAGTGGTTGTTTTGCAGAAACTAAAAAACGCACAGAAATCAGCCCCCAGAGATCTATAATGGATGCAATGGATCAATGGCAATAACACACATACTCTGAAAAGTAATATCACAGGGCCTGTAATGGGTTATGATAGCCAGTGGAAAGAGTGAAGGTAGAGAAGAGGAGGGGGGGCACTTGTCCTCTTTTTCAAGCTGAAGGTTGCTGAGTCCCAGTTCTGTCTGCTGCTGCTGATTAATGTGTACAGCCTCAAATCTGCAGAAGTACAGGAGCCCCAGTCAGAACTCAGAAGTACAGGAGCCCCAGTCAGAGCTCAATAAGATCTGCACCCAGCGTAATCCAAGCCAACGTTCATTGAGAAATTCATGATGAATCACAGAGTAGATTAAACAAACAACAGAGAGGTGACAAGGGGCTCCTGGTAGGATTGGAGTCATCTAGTTTCTGGTTTTGATTCCCAACTAAATAATGGAGAATTTCAGTTCCTGTCCCCTTTCATATTCAGACAAAAAGATGTTTTTTAATGCTTAGTGTATTTCTAAAAGACGTAGACAGATGCAGTTGCAGAGTATCTTGTATTTGAACACCAGCAGAACGATGCCATAGCGACGAAACAAATACATAAACAGGAGGTGTAGTCTAAGGGAGAAGCAGATAAACAGGAGGTGTGGTCTAAGGTAGAAGCAGATAAACAGGAGGTGTGGTCTAATGGAGAAGCAGATAAACAGGAGGTGTGGTCTAATGGAGAAGCAGATAAACAGGAGGTGTGGTCTAAGGGAGAAGCAGAGGTCAATTACACCAGAGGGCCAGACGAGCAAATGAACGCTTGGTACGCAACATAAGTTAGCAACAAGAAACAAGAAAGAAACAACTTCCCAAAAAGAAAGTGGCGAGACCGAACCTAAATAGGGCTGGTGGAGGTGTACTAAAGGAGGGACAGGTGTAGACAATTAAAACTCTGGGGATCTGGAGCACATGACACTTAGATTCAATGTTTCATCAATAAATCATAATCGTCACAATCATCATAATCGTTATATATTGTTTAAAATAAGTGGCCAGTATCATTTCAAACTGTGTCCTTCCAAAAACAACAAAAATCATCAAAGCCATTAAAAAATGTTATATCTTAAAAAAAAGGATCCATGGGCATTTACAACCAAGAAATGACTGTATGAGCAAAACAGAAATGTGGACAGGACACATCAGGGTGCCAATTTACCTGTAATTTCCCTGTAAATTCTCTGTCATTTTCACCTACTGAGATTAAAAACAACTCAACATGAGCATGAATTAAAGATGCAAAATCTTGGGAAAATCTATCATCAAGGAAGATGCTGATATCTGCCCATTTTCAGGTTTGTGTATTTAAATATAATAACATTATTTAGTATTTATACTATTCATTTTCATTAATTTAATTAAGTTCATAAATACATATGAATACAAAAAATGTGTCCAAATAATGAGGGAGATGAACCCAAGCACAAACAGACCTTGTACTTTGTACCTGTGTGTATTTCAGCAAAAATATAGAAAAATAGTTTTGACATCTCTGGACAATATTTACAATGCAATTAACAAGTATGATGCTCCATCTCAGCTGTTGTGCCATTATGGCTTTGTACCACACAGAACAATATTGCTTTGATCAGCAACCAAGAGGGTGAATCCCCTAAGTGTGTAACAAGATCTCAATCACGTTACAAGTCTGCAGCTTTTCCCTTCCTGTTAAGAGTTTTAATATTTCAGAACCCAGCTCTCATACACATCTTTTATCCCGTTATGACCTGTCAGCTCCATTATGGACTGAGAGCTACTTATCATCACTTATCATTTCACTCTTCCACACACACTCACTCTTCCACACACACTCACTCTTCCACTCAGCTTAGTAGCCCCTTTTTCTGTGCTTAAGTTTCTGCAGTTTGTGCCCTTTGATAATTAAGAGGACTTAATTTCAAAGAAATTACAGAAATTTATAATATAAACAGATTCATACTGCAATCATAGGCCATACCATTAATATGACACACAGGCATATGTCCATTTCATTTGGTACTCCACATACCATTATCATATAGGAAGCCTACAGTTTCACAGTTTTAAAATTAATTAGCCTAAATAATTTATTTTTTACAGTAAATAACTTTAAAAATAATTTACTGTAAATGATTATCGGGTAGCTTTGAGGTTCTATTGCATAAAATCCAAAAGTGTTACAGGAAAATGAAATTGTCTGATGCAGTATAAACTCGTGTGCTAGGATTTATTTATTTATTTATTTATTTGTTTGTTTGTTTGTTTCCTCAAGCTCAGCTTAAAGTAGTTTTAAATGACAACTCAGAGGCTTGTCACCATGGAGACCGGTAAACAAGTGTCCTGTACTGCATGGTTAGCTCGCTACTAAAAAGTGAATTACACTTACACTTCACTATTCTGTATACGAGAAAACTTACGGTATACGAGTCAACTTACGGAGGCATTTCTGCATACCGATAACACAAAAAACTGAGCTGAGATGTCCAGCGTCCGGACCTACAGCCCGAACGTGCGCGTTGGAAACTGGAGAGAAGATGTGACTTTGGAGGAGGTTTGTTCAAAGTTTCTAACGCATGAATACTAGACATTTATCAAATATATGCTAATAGTTGAACGCATGAATACTAGACATTACTCAAAAATATGCTGTCTCTGCAGGACACCCTGAAAGACTTTCTCCATCGGAAAGAAAAAGGAGAGCTCACAGTTCAGAAGACTGGCGCGTTGACCCAAAACATCCTGAAACCAGTAAGCAACTCCGTCGAATTATACTTAATTGATTTATTGTTTTAGTTGTTTTGTGTTCGTTTTTTAGATCAAATTTGAATAGCACTTCACAAAACGCCATTTCCCCACTACTACTTTAAGGCCATTTGTTCTCAGTAACAAAACGATGTGCTGAATAAAAACAAGAAGCGAATTGCTATAGTCTGAATGCCCATTACTAACCAACTGTAGTTTGTTATTATGTTGTTTTTGTAACCTTTTTTACGCTTGGATCAAAAAAGTATTTTCTCTTGATCTCAGTATTCGGCGAGAATTTTCCGGATAGTGTTACCGGAACATTGTTTACTGTTAGACTGCCCTCTAGTGTCCTAATTCAATATCATTCTTATCCCCCCCCCAATACAGACAGGTGTGGATTATTTGAATATATCTTATTAGCGTTGTAATTAAATGAATATAGTCCTACCTCTCAGATCTCTGAGTATAGTCCTACCTCTCAGATCTCTGAGTATAGTCCTACCTCTCAGATCTCTGAGTATAGTCCTACATCTCAGATCTCTGAGTATAGTCCTACCTCTCAGATCTCTGAGTATAGTCCTACCTCTCATTTTGCTGCTGTGGTGCCTCTGATTCACTGATTTCTGTGCTTTGCTACAATAAAACATCATTGAAATTTGCAATTTGCAGCGATTTGTACACTAAACAGTGACATAGCAAATGCATCGCAGAAACTTCAGAGTTTCACAATACTAAGAAGAGGTCAGTAGCACTGGACTGAGATCAGTAGAACTAGACTGAGATCAGTAGCACTGGACTGAGATCAATTCTGTAAACTGGATCAGCTACAGAAAGGCAAAACTGCAGCAGCGAGAAGTGCTGGGACTGAAGTGACCTGGGACTACACACCACATAATGACCTGGGACTACACACCACATAATGTCAAGACAATTCCATAGATCCCTCCAGGACAAAAGTTCTTTGGAAATCAAAGACAGAGTTAATATGTACCCCAGAGTTATCACTGCTGCCAGCTGTGTCATGGGAATCACATTAAAACAGTGTGAGTGGAGTGAAAAGGCAGTACGTTGTCTGATTGTTCCAGGAAACTCCCAGCTCACACCTGAAAGACCTGCTACAGGTCCACTGTGCAACCATAGTTTGACAGAAGCACATCTACAGTTAGATAACAAATGTATTCTGTTACCTAACCAATGTGTTCTATTACCTAACCAATGTATACTATTACCTAACCAATGTATTCTGTTACCTAACCAATGTATTCTGCAAACATAGTAACTTTCCTGCTTTAGAAAAATGTAACACGACCAACTGAGGGTGAGCATTATTACAAAGAACCAGAGGAGGCTCAGCCATTTTCATGGAAAATATGTGATTATAGTATTTCTAATAGAGAAGTTACACATATACACCTGTCCACCAGTGTATCATGCAAATGTGTATTGCTTTTTTTTCCCCAAGGTAAGTTTAACTGTATCAGTTGATGGTTTTTTGCGCTTTGGAGACACGGTCATGCTGGTAAACTCTGGAGGAACAAAGCCTGAGTCACGTGATCCCTGCACCCTCAGTATCATTGCTGACCTCACCAATATGATGTCAGATCCACAAGCAAACTCTGAGCCATATCTTCAGGGAACATGTCAAGTGGGTGGAGCCAAAAGTTTGAAGCCCTGTGTAAGGAACGCCCTTGTCATTACCAGGTAATCATTATACAATAATCTAAACCATGTGCCGAAATATATATAGAGATCTCATATATATATAGAGACCACATATATATAGAGACCACATATATAGAGAGACCTCATATATAGAGAGACCACATATATATAGAGACCTCATATATAGAGAGACCTCATATATATAGAGACCACATGTATAGAGAGACCTCATATATAGAGAGACCTATATAGAGAGAGAGACCTCATATATAGAGAGACCTCACGGCTGAGTGAACCACTTCATGGTGAGACATGCATTCTCACACTCAAATTGATGAGCTCTTTCCTTTACTGCGGTTTGTGGCTTAGTGTGGACGGAACTCCCGATGGAGAGACGCTCAGATATGAGCAAAGCTTTGCTCTGAGAACCACGGCAGGCTTCGCTGGAGAGGTAAACAACTAAAACTGATAAGATCCTGATAGTCTGCATCAAGATTGTGTACATGCTACAATCTCAAAGAGGAATTCTGTTCAAAGTGGCCTTTTCCTGTTCTGAGGCCTTATTTATGTCACCAAACTATGACCTTCTAAGAAACAGCAGGAAAAAGCCTCAGAACAGAAATTCCCCTTTGAGATTGAAGCATTGCCTACGATCTTGATGTCATCGCATGAATATATATGCATATTTTTTAGCTTTACCTGGCCAGTGACCACAGAACATTTGAAAAGTGTGCTAAGAAGTCTCGCCTACAAGAAGTAAGCTTAGTGGAACAACTTGGGTTCTTTTGCTGGTGGAGGCTGGTTTCCTTTGACCCCCAGGAACGCCTTGAACATGAAGGTTATCCTGTACAGGTAAACACACTGACACACAGAGAGGTTTGTGAGAGTAGCCAAGTGATCATAAGATTACACAAATAAGACAATAAAAATGGTCATAAAGCTGTGTTAACTGATCACTGATCATTGCATTGTGGAACTTTAGGGAATCATAGATGTTCTAGTGTTTCTCCCACATTTTACTGAGTACTCTGTACAGTACTTAGTGTGAGGTTGACATAGACTGTGGATTCTGTGTGACAGACTATAGAGAATGAGAATGAGATCATGTTCGCAGAATAGGATGCAAAATCATAGTGGTGTTCGGTATAAAAGCAAAAAACTTTTCTTTGATATATTTATCCACACAGAAATACAGACACATGCATTTTCACACACACTGCATCTGCATGGGGGGCTGTTTGTTCACAGGGGAATACCAAGGTGCTGACCTTCCACTGTAAAACCAACCAGTGTCTGGCTGCTCTAGCCAATCACATCCTCTGGTAAGACCCCTTTACAGATAAACATTACTTTATATTACTGTGTATGTGGAAGACAGCAGGACTTTTCTTCATATGATCACAGCAGAAAACATCTGTATTTTACAGGAATTTCAGTGTAGGTCGTATCTACCCCTCTTTGTTGAATTATTTTGTGTGTGTATGTGTGTGGGTCTGTGTAAATCTGCGTAGGACTCCATTTGGTAAAGAATATGAGCTCACTGCGCACACTTTTCTGGACTCCCACAAGGCAGAACAGGACAGTAACCACTGGCTGTTTGTCACAGCTGACCCAGGCGAGCAGGAACAGAGCACTTCAGCGACAGCGTGCATCTCCCATCACTCACGACAGTCTCCGTGATCCAAAAGCAGTGACAGTTACACAAGGAGAGAGAACTAACAGAGACACAGAGAAATGAGCAGCTAAAATTAACATTTTACTTTAAAGAGTATACATTTTGTGACTGATTAATTTGTACTATTATTTTGCATCTTTTGTAGTCTGTATGGACACCATAGATCAACAGATGACATATAAAAACTAAACTAACTGTTAAAGTCGTAAAGTGTCACGGGAGGTCGCCCCCGCAGCTCGATGGAGACGCCCCCTCGCCGACGTACACACACGACTCCGCCCTCGCTCACAATCACCGACTTACTGATGCAGTGCACCTGTTTCTGTTTGGTTTCACCGCTTTTCACTCCCTTACAAAACCCACAGGTTCGGTCCACCAGTGCTGCGCGTTGAAGTCACACACCGGCTCCGCATTGCTCGAGTTGCTGTTTAAGGACTCTGTGGTTTTCTTAGCGCTCTTTATATTTAGCGCTCGTGCGCGTTTCTCGTGTTTGTATGCTGTTTTCTGTTCGTAATGGAGAGTAAAGACGTGCCTCTGCTGTCCCTGCGTCCCTCTCCTTCCTCCTACACAGACCCGTCACTAGGAGCCTTTTAGTGCGTTAGTTTACCCTGGGTACCCTCACAGTAGCAGAGCAGTGTGAATCAATGCACAGAATCAGTGGATGTGATCATACGACTGGCTTTACTTTCACAAAGGAAAAAGCAGCGTAGACTCTACGATCCCTTCAAGGGAAAGAAAAGAAAGTTTTTCATTACTCTATGAAAGGAGAATACGGAAAAAACACCAGTACAGGCTGGTTTTGAGTGCAGCAGAGATACTAGACAGGTTCTGGGTTTGGTTTATTCCTGTTGTAACCGGTTCTTTCTGCCACTCTTAGACTTTTTCTTCTGAGTTCTCTTTTTTTGTTTTCTTCTTCTTTTACCCACCTAAGGACACAAAGACACATCCATCATGTACACTTGGATGGGACTCAACATGTACATAATCATCTGTACTCTGAACATGTGCTCTGATAAGAATCACTAAATGCTATTTGTTGATGCATTTCACAGGTTCTATTCTGACGTTTGCTTTTCTTCTAAACCATTGAAACTCTTTTAAAAACATAATACACTCTTCTGAAATAAAGAATTTCAAATTAGCAATCTTGCTAAATATGGTTAAAATTGTGTTATTGATTGAAATTAGGAGATACTGTGAGATGTGAGATACTGGACCTCTATTACATATTAATAAGGCTCTTCAGCAGTGTATCTGCAGTATAGATAAATGTGTATAGTTCTAAGAAACAGAAATGAGGATTATGTTCATTAAAAGGATGTTAATATATTCATTCTGTCATATATATAGAAATAAATAGACAGGATATGGAAGAAGACAGTCTTTTAATGGGACAAACAAAGTGTACATAGATATACATGTGCTACGCACACTCACATACACACATATATAAAAGGGAATATTTGGAGATGCAGGCACAGTAAAGTAAGAGACAGAGAGTGTATGCAGGTGTGGATATCAGTGGGATACATTTTGCCATGGTGTCCAGTCACTCCACTGAGAAAGGAGGAACGGGTCTCGGCAGCGAACCCTCAGCATGCTGACATCCTCTGGGACACTCATGCCATGGGCCAAATGACAGATTCTTGTCTGAGAGGACAAAGAAGAGCATTCAGATTACGGACTTGTTACATATGTTGCCTGTGTGTGCTTAAGTAGTGTGAGAGAGAGAGACTAGTGTGAGAGAGACACGTGTGAGAGAGAGAGAGACTAGTGTTACCTCTCCATTGCTTCGCTGTTGGCACTGAATTTCATTTTCAAGAGGGTAGTAACTCGGGGGTGAGGTCCAGGAGGCTGGAGGACCCAGATCAACCACCCTCTGGTCCACAGAGAGGTTAGGACAACCAGGCTTAACTGTAGAAACAGAACCAACATAGTCAGATTTAACCAAGCCCCGACATGAGGATCAATGTCAGAGAACAATCTATATATACTCACTGATGTCTCGGAGGTAGAAGCTGTGGCTGGTTCTAATGTAGTAGTCTGTGGATGACACAGCTTCTCCTACCACCGTCAGACGTGTGTCCTCTTCTGCATAGGGATTGGTGGAGTGCACCAGATAAAAGACATTGTCTTTTGAAGGCTGCACCCAACTGTTGTTATTCCTACAAAAATGCAAAGCATAGTCATTTGATGCCTTGTAACAAATATATATAATAAATATATTAAAAAGTTGATTTATTTGTTTTGCTTGTATAAGTGTGATACCGTTCAGTGCGAAGTCTGAAAGCTTTGAATCCAGAAAAGCTCATTCTGCAGGAAATGCTGTAGCTGCAGTTGAATGTTTCAGCAGTGCATGTAATTTGAGAGCCTAACAAGAATTCAGTCATTCGTAAATTAGTAATCATTATAAAATTTAATTAAAACAAGGATAAGGTTCATGATTTGCTGCTTAATGGCCCTCCCTTTTTTAACAGGACTTGAACTATAATGGCGAATCAAATCTTGTCCAGCAGCATGTTTTTTCTGCCACTGACATGAAAGGAAATGATGTTAAATGTGGCGCACGCAGATCACATAAGAACATAAAAGGAAATAATGTTAAATGTGACACACGCAGATCATGTGAGATCATAAAAGGAAAAAATGTTAAATGTGACATACGCAGATCACGTGAGAACATAAAAGGAAATAATGTTAAATGTGACACACGCAGATCATGTGAGATCATAAAAGGAAATAATGTTAAATGTGACACGCATAGATCACGTGAGAACATAAAAGGAAATAATGTTAAATGTGACATACGCAGATCACGTGAGAACATAAAAGGAAATAATGTTAAATGTGACATGCGCAGATCACGTGAGAACATAAAAGGAAATAATGTTAAATGTGACACACGCAGATCACGTGAGAACATGCCACTCGCCAAGGAAGAACATGTCAATTATTTCTTTCAAGAGATCCAAGGAATACTGCCTGCCTTTCCTATGTTCTGTTATAATGTCATAATGAACTCTCCTGTTTGTATATGCTTATCTTTTTACAGCCTTTTGTCCGACCTCACCTTTGTGTGCCAGTCTTTTTTAGATTAATAAATTACTATGCAGAAAATAACTTTTAATTATAATTAGCTATTATAGTAGAATTCATATCTAATTCAATGTTTTAAGGCACATTTTAACCACTGTTTTTGAGCAGCCTTCCCTTTAGCAACAACACAGACTGGGGTGACCTGTCTGCTGTGGACAGTGTTGTTTCAGGTGTTATCTTCATGGTTTTTATGATGGTGTAGATTATATAAACTGGATTTATTAGGTTGTGTGACCCACTCACTCACTTGTAAAGTCTTGAGACTTGTCAAGCAGGACATAGGTATAATCCAGTACTTCATCGTTGTTCCAGCAGGTGTAGTTCCCAGTAAGATCTGCATCAAAGTCTTCAAGGGTTGGCATCACGCCTTTCATCCCAGGTTGCTCTAGGTTATCGTGTTTCCATACCACAGGCAGCTCAGCGGCTGGGTGACAACTCAGTGTAACACTGCCACCTCTCTCACCTACTGTGACTTCACACACACAAACATGGAAATGCAAACAAAAAGATGAAAACCAACCAGGGAAAAGAAATGATTGGTTTAATCTGTAGCTGATGTATGTCTTATATCCTTACATTTTCCAGGGAAGGTGTCCACAGCTGACCCTCGCATGATGCACACGCAGAGAAGGGATATTATATTCACTGTATAACTCATCTAAAGAGTAAATACAGACATTAGAAAGTATGGAGTGGCATGAGAAACAAGGCGTTACACTAATATATGATCACGATATCATCGCTCTCTAAAAATAATTATATTTAAAACTAATTTTAAAGACGTCTCCCAATCATAGATTACAAAATATTTTTAAATGATAAAGGACTGGAATAATACAATTAATACAACACTATAAGTAACCACTGATCACTCGCAGCGAATACCCATTTTGTACCTCGTGAATGATTCAATCGCGTGAATTAATGAGACTCTCAACCTTACCTTTAGCGGAGATGTTGCGTTGAGCTCACGGCGAATATCAGTTTCGAGACTCAAGCGCCCTTTTATCCAAGAACTGCTACACGAACAGAGCGCGGGCGTAGGACCGGGGGAAACGCAGAGTTTCCCTTACGCATGACATAAGTGCAAATACTGAGTATTTTTGTTGTTCTTACTAAAAACTAATTACAAATACCCACAGTTCGGTAACACAAAGAACAATGAATTAAACTGTAACGAGTGTGAATCATTAAGACATGATTTATTTCTGCGAATTGTGTCTATGGGATACACTGGATGTAACATTGTTGTCTGAGAAGTATTAACTTCTACTTGTGCACATTCTAATAAAAAACAAACTTAATCACTTTCTCTTTTCAACTAGGTAATCCTGAAATGTGAAGTAAACTAGGAAACTGTTTAAGTTACATATATCAATAAACGTTCATAACGTTCAAACTGTTTAAGTTACATATATCAATAAACGTCATAAGGTACTGCTTTTTGTTTGGTACTTCATCTGGTATGTTTTGGATAAATTGTGGGTTACATAAGGCGCATTGTTGTGATCAAGGGAATATGAATCAGCATATTTAATTAAAGTCTGTAAACCGAAATGTCATTTCTATGTCACAATTAAGATTTGGGACAAAAAAGCATGTCTGTTCAAAACAGTTTAACGTGTTTTTTGACTCCTTGCCTGATCAACAGGTCACCAACTTCCACAATGTGATATAAAGGGATATAGAACGTGATATGATAAAGGAATCTGTTTAAAAAAAACTAAGCAGGACCAAAAACAATAATATAGCCGCAAGCAGCAATTGCGGGTCCAAGCACAGCATTGAAGACTTTTGAAACCAGCTCCAAAAGAGGCCCAA